>JABEEN010001930.1:0-39092 GCA_013363205.1 Fusarium tuaranense | reverse complement strand
CCCTTCCAACCCCTCCACTCCACCCGCATCTTCCCCTTTGAGGCGCCAAAATCCTGGGAGCTTCGTTTTTTCGAGAGCTCACCTCACCACACTCAGTGCCATCCCGCCTCTTTCTTTGTTCCTCTCATCCTCCCATCGTCTTGAAGCATCCTCTCTCCCTTCTCTTTCGCCTTCATCTCGTCGTCATAATCTCTGCTTCTCGCTTCCTGTTGCAGAGTTCCTCTCAATCGCCAATTTCAACTTCATTGTCGCAGTCCGCTTCAGTGGTGAGTGAGCTCTTCCCCGCCGACCCTCGCCTTGCATCGTGCAATCTGGACAACTTGTCGCAATCGCAATCCCAATTGCTTCTCTGAGGCCTTGATTGTCGCGCCAGGCTCGTCCTCGTAATATCCACTCTTTCTTCACGCCCGAGTAGCTTTGGCTGTAGTTCCAGCTCCATCTTGAAGTTGAACTTGCAACTCAATTGCGCACTTGCGAGCCGTCATCCATCCATCTGCCACCGAACTCGACCGCTGACCAGTTTCCTCGGCCTAGAATTGAACAAGAAAAAGGGAATAAGCAGACACTTGCCAGCTCATTCCATACTCACCTTTTTTCCCGTTCATCTCCCATTCTCATAATCCAAAATGTCCGCCAAGTCGATCCTCGAGGCCGACGGCAAGGCCATCCTCAACTACCACCTCACTCGTGCTCCCGTCATCAAGCCGAGTCCTCTTCCTCCTCCCGCCAAGCACAACCCTCCCACCAGATTGGCTTCGCTGCACTTCCCTGAGGATGCCAACGTCGATGACATTCTGAACCAGGCCGAGGTCACCTACCCTTGGCTCCTCCAGCCCGACGCCAAGTTCGTCGCAAAGCCCGATCAGCTCATCAAGCGACGAGGAAAGAGTGGTCTCCTTGCCCTGAACAAGACCTGGGCTGAGGCCAAGGCCTGGGTTGCTGAGCGAGCCGGTAAGGAGCAGAAGGTTGAGCACACCACTGGCGTCTTGAGGCAATTCCTCGTTGAGCCTTTCGTCCCTCACCCTCAAGACACCGAGTACTACATCAACATCAACTCGGTCCGCGATGTAAGTTGAAATTTCTTGTTCCTCAGATCTTGATTCCGAATTGGGTTGGTACTCCGGACGAGTGTTCGGGGGTCTCAACGGCAAGGCTCACCAAGGAGTCAATGAAAAAAAGACAAGAGGAGGAAATTGTACAGGAGGAGAAAAGGACCTGTGGCAACTTGTATTCGTGATTTTGGCGTTGCAAGATTCGAACTGGTCTGGATTTGTGGGTTCGTTCAAAGCTCTGCCGGTAATCATGTTTTATACCGACGGGCGAACGGATGCCGCGATAAGGGCCCTTCGGAACCACCCCCTGGCCTGCTCGGGCCCCTCCATCGGAAATCTACCGAATGCTCCGGACCACCGATCCATCTCCGTGTGTGAGCTTTTACTAATATTGATTTACCATAGGGCGACTGGATCCTCTTCACCCACGAGGGTGGTGTTGATGTTGGTGATGTTGACGCCAAGGCTGAGAAGCTCTTGATTCCCGTTGACCTCGCCGAGTACCCCTCCAACGAGGAGATTGCTGCTACTCTCCTCAAGAACGTCCCCGAGGGCGTCCACAATGTCCTCGTCGACTTCATCACCCGTCTGTATGCCGTCTATGTCGACTGCCAGTTCACCTACCTCGAGATCAACCCCCTGGTGGTGATCCCCAACGAGGACAAGACCTCTGCTGCTGTCCACTTCCTGGATCTCGCTGCCAAGCTTGACCAGACTGCCGACTTTGAGTGTGGTGTCAAGTGGGCTATTGCCCGATCTCCTGCTGCCCTTGGCCTTACCAACGTCGCCCCTTCCACGGGCGACAAGGTTAACATCGATGCTGGTCCTCCCATGGAGTTCCCTGCCCCCTTCGGCCGTGAGCTGACCAAGGAGGAGGCTTACATCGCTGACCTCGATGCTAAGACTGGTGCTTCCCTGAAGCTTACCGTCCTCAACGCCAAGGGCCGCATCTGGACTCTGGTCGCTGGTGGTGGTGCTTCGGTCGTCTACGCCGATGCCATTGCCTCTGCCGGCTTTGCTGATGAGCTCGCCAACTATGGCGAGTACTCTGGTGCTCCCACCGAGTCCCAGACCTACCACTACGCCCGAACTGTCCTTGACCTCCTTCTCCGTGCTCCCGAGTCGGACAAGGGCAAGGTCCTGTTCATCGGTGGTGGTATTGCCAACTTCACCAACGTCGCCAGCACCTTCAAGGGTGTCATCCGGGCGCTGCGAGACTTTGCTCCTAAGCTCACCGAGCACAACGTCCAGATCTGGGTGCGACGTGCTGGCCCCAACTACCAGGAGGGTCTCAAGAACATGAAGGCCGCCACCCAGGAGCTCGGCCTCAACGCCAAGATCTTTGGCCCCGAGATGCACGTCTCTGGTATCGTGCCCCTGGCTCTCATCCCCGGAAAGTGGGAGGAGAGCAAGGCGCAGGAGTTCCAGGGTTAAAGGGTAGAGATCTTGACCGGGTGGTCAATCGGGTATAAAGGGATGGCGCGGGTATATACAAGATACCTGGAGTGAACGACTTTTTGTACTGCAAGATAGAAACGGATGATGCAATTCCAAGGCTTGGGGCCGATGATGATGGGTCAACCAAGCCGTGTATGGCAGTATTCTATGACGGAAAGAAAGCTAATAGATTTGATGACACTCATAATGATGTTCCTCCGTGTGCTTGAGTTTGTGTTTATGGTCGATTGATGCGTTTGTTAAGCTGCAAGAGGATCTCCCCTTCTATCCCGTCTCGAGCAAACGGGTTCCCCTATGGTCGTTTGTCCCGTTCAACCCCCACTTACGTGATATCTGAAACAGGAGCCGGATATGCTCTTCTACGCCCACCTCAGCGCGATGCTTGTTTGTACCACCACACGGGTTGATTCTGCAGTGCTCCTCGTCATGGTCTGCGTAACCATTCCCACGAGATCGGACCTTCCGCATGGGTAGGATGTGAAGATCAGGCCATAGATAGCCGCATGTACCCAGTTACCTGTGCTCTGGTAGCAGAGCTCCTACCTACCTTGAAGATCAAGACATGTCCCCTTTTCTCGCCAGAGTCTTTCACTCGTCGCCCGGAGAGTGCCGGCTCGTTCCACATCCAATCTCAGTTCCTGCCCTTTGAGGACGACTCCTTCCCTCTTAAACCAGACGAACTGGTCCGTGTGACAGTGTTGAGTCATATGTTGAGACTCAAGTGGCCCGTCTCCTTCCTCAATGAAGAACCCAAAGGGGTGAGTGAAAGAGGGGGGAGGGGTGAATCTGAGCAAACGGGGGAAGGAGGCATCTACTCAATCTGGGAAGTCCATGTGCCGTTGGTACCGAAACGGATCGGACCTTCCCACAATAGGCGGCCGGGGCCCCTCTTCGGACGGCGAACGGAGGGCTGACGGCCTATCACGCTCCCGCCGCCGAGACAGGCAACGTCTTGGTGTTGACGCAATCCATACCCCAGGACGCCTGAAAATGCAGGACGCCGCCAGGACTGTTGAGAGTATATACGGCAGGTGGATGTCATGCCGTCAGGCAAGCGGGTCATCCTCTGGGACAATACAAAAGCCACTTCTCCTCCCTCCTTCAAACGCTGTCTTCTTTTCATTCTTCTTTTGTTCATCACACTCGATCCCCCATCTGCACAAACACGCTCTCCTCTTCTCCTGTTCTCTCGCTCGTCTACTTCTTCCAAGCACACGCTCTTCCTTCTTCGCTTGCCCTGATCAGGTCCTCGTTGCGTCTATGGAACGTTCACGTCGCCCCTGGGCTCGCCCCATCTCCCCGAGCTGTCGCTCATCAGGTCGGTTCTCTGACTTGACTGCCGTCAGTTCATCATCGGTATGATGCCTTGCTTCGTGCCCTCTCTCCTGTTGCTCATCATGTTGCAAAGCACTCTGTACCGCCTCACACCTCGTTCTCCTAACACTCTACTGTCAACAGCTACCAAGACTCGACAAAGTAAGTCTCGATGCTTCTCCACCGTCATTCACCGTGTGCCAACCCGTGACAGTTTCCTTGTACCGGCTTAAGCCCGTCTGTCTTCGTGAACTTATACTGTCATCTATCACATCAAGGTGAGCACCTCGCCCCTTCTCCACCATCACCCCGAATCCCTGTTGACGTCGGGACAGCTCTTCGACATGTCTTCTTACAACTACGAAGATGATGATGTCTACTACGGACCTGGTTGCTGTATGAAGTGTTGCCGCGCATTGGATGTGGGCAACCATGATGCGTGCGGGGCATGCTACTGCCGCCGCAGTTTTAAACCAGACTACGATCGTGACATTCAGACAGGCTGGAGCCTGGGTCAGTATTACCCAGGCCGTCGACTTGAAGATTGGACGGATGTGTCCAACAGCGCCGCTCCCATCGTCAACTCTAACAATCGGGGTGAGCATGGAACATCCTCACGGAGCACATCTGGTTCAACTTCCAACACCACTCACGGCACTACCGCCGCCCCTGAGGCTCGTCAGCCTTCAGAGCAGACCGGAGGTTCTGAGGACTCTGAGAAGTCCAAGGAGGGAAAGAAAGCTAAGCCCAAGTCATTCTGTAAGCACCCCTGAAAGAATTGAATGTTCTTCCGCTGACATCGCATGTGTCGACAGTTGCTACTCTCCTGTCCTGGATCTGGGGTTGATCCGACACGATGATGTCAAGCATCACTTGCTCACTGCACTCTTTGTTTTGGCATGGATCTCGTT
Source organism: Fusarium tuaranense (assembly GCA_013363205.1). NCBI lineage: Eukaryota > Fungi > Ascomycota > Sordariomycetes > Hypocreales > Nectriaceae > Fusarium > Fusarium tuaranense. Next base: position 34,357 of record JABEEN010001930.1, on the reverse strand, counting down.
ACAAGACGAGCTTGAGGTAAACGCACGAGGAGGGATACACGAGGAACACGTGAGGAGGGGAACACGGAATGAACTTCAATGCATCGATAGCACGTTACAACACTGGGCGCTGGTCGTTCCCTGAACATGATTTACGACACTGGACTCTGATGGTCCTCGGGGTATCACTTTACCACATTGGACGCTGGTCGTCCTCGGAGCTCACTACGCAGCTATAACTTGATAGCAATGCAAGTCGGAGCCTGAAATGCTTTCCCTGTTCTGTGACTTGATACTCGTACAGTCATCACTCCATCTTGATCAACTTGGCACTCGAGCATGGTCCATGTTGGACACGGCAATGTGAGACAACAAAGTACAATTAGGTAGTCAAGGTTGTATTGATTGCAATCAACTTGGATCCTGGGAAACATCAAGGATCCTTCTAATCAAATCAGGCACTGGAACAAGACAAGAAACCTGAGAAGCAAAATCGCCCGTTTTTTCACCTCCCTATCGCAGTGAAGACAGACGACGATTGGTATCGTGTAACTCTTTGCATCTTTCAAGAAGTAAAATGCGCGCGTAACTCCCCTCCAAACACCAAATGCTTAAATCATGCTCTCCCCTAATCTCCTTCCCACACTTCCATTCCACCGGTATGCCGCTTACAGAGCAAACATCATGGCGGCCAGGGGAATGGCAACAGCCCACATCATGGGTCGGGTGAGGGCAGCAGCATCCTCCTCGTCATCGCTGCTGGTGCTGTTGTCCGAGCTGGTGCTGTTCTCGACAGTCTCGCTGCCAGTGTCGGCCTCGTTGCTACCCGCGGCGTTCGACTCGTCATCGGCGAGAGGGATGACCTTGAGGTTCTTCATCTCGGTGCCGTCGGCGTTCTTGACAGTGAGCTTGACGTTCCAGTCAGAGATCGTGATGATCTTGCCACTGGGAGCATTCTTAATGCCGTTCTTGATCAGCTTTTCAGCACCAGGGGGGTAGGCGGGGAGGGTGAAGTTGTTGTCGAAGCCCGCATCCTCAATAATGCTAGCCTTGCAGGCGGGGGCCTTAGGGGCGCTCTTGCTAGCAGGCTGAGACTGAACCTCCTTCCAGTCAATCTTAGCGAACTGGTTCTTGAGGCGGTTGAAGTCGCCGAGGATCTGAAGAGTGTCTCCCTTGATCTGGACAAGACCGTAGTTGTTGTCCTCCTCAGTGTACTCGTAGACGACGCCACCAGAGAAGACAGGGGTCATCTCCTCTCCGTACATGGCCTGGGTCTCGTTCCAGTATCGGGGCTGGGGCTTGTTGCAACCGTACTCGCTGAAGAAGACGGGAACAGAAGTGTCCTTGAAACCCTCAGTGAGCTTATCGAAGGAGGAGCTCTTGTAGGTGGCATCAGGACCACACCACGAGTAGGAGTTGAGAGCAAAGAGATCGGCGCGACTCATGTCATTCTTGTCGTCGGAATCAGAGCACTGCATGAAGTTCCAGGTATCCCAGAGAACCTCACGGACGTCAGCAGCGGAGTAGCCGACGGGGATCTGGCGCTTCAGGTTGTTCTTGATGTAGCCCTTGAGGTCGCGGGTGACGGCACGGAGATACTGAGGAACAACCTCGGCAGTCTCGATGTTGTTGATGACTTCGTTGGCAGAGAAGAAGAGAAGAGTGTTGGGGTAGTTGCCAAAGGCCTCGGCGATAGCAAAGGTGCGGTTGAGGTACTCGGTGTAGTAGCTCTCCCAAGGGTTCTCGGAGGTGATGGCCTCACCGGGAAGGGGTGAGTTGACGTCAATCATCATGTACATGCCAGCCTGAGTATCATGTCAGTTCAACAGATCGTAGGGGTAGGTAATATGCACGACTTACGGCGTTGAAAATACTGGCGCATTCATCGTGGTTGATGTTGGGGTCAAGGTTGTAGACGCGAATAGCGTTGATACCCAGAATCTGCATGAGAGCAGCATCTCGGAGGCACTCCTCCTTGTGGCTCAGAGGATCCTTTCCAGTCTGAGGATCGTAGCCGGCGCTACCGCCGGGCTGGTAGGCCATTCCAACGATCTGGAACTTGTTGCCAGTCTCGGGGTTGATGAAGTCGGTTCCCTGGATCTCGAGGGGAGTGACGGCACTAACTACCGTGGCCCCAAGGGCCATGAGGGCAGCGTTGATCTAGAGGAGGCATGTCAGTGGCCGAAATGACGGGTGAGGGCAGCGGGGGTGCATTATCGCGATGCGGTGCGATGCGATGCGACGAGGTCCAACTTACAAGCATGGCGACTATGTAGTTACTACAGCGCCCACGTGCGATGTGTTTTCAAAAAAGCGAAATAAGGTCGAATACAGGTGCTTGCGATTTCAAGAGAAGCAAATAGCTCCTTGTCAGCTCAAGTTGGGTCGAGTGTTTTTGGTGGTGGTGTTGAGAAGCAAATGGTGAGCACAACAAAAAAGGCGCAAGACAGTCGCAAAAGGAATGAACGACAAGAATCGAAGGCAGAACCGCAGCCCGAATTACTATGGGACTGGGTTGTTTGTTTGGAAGGAGCGTATGGAGTTGGTAGGAGAGGGAAAGAAATTGGAAAGGAAGAGGGAAAGAAAAGGGAAAAAGAAGAAGGTTAAAGTCAAAGGTGATGGACAGTGACAAAGGACGGGACGGGGACTGGAGACAGAAGCGGGAACGGAGGCGGCAAAGCACAGCGGATAGAGTCAAGCTCAAATACGAAACGGGAACGGGCTCCCGACGATGGATGGATAGTACTCCTTGATCACATTTGCCAGTTGAGTGAGGAGTCTATTACGGCCAAGGCCATGGGCAAGGCATGGCATTCTGGGCATTAACCAGCATGAAGTGGAGGGGTCTATGGTCTTGGCTGTGGTCATGGCTTTGACCAGGTCTTCCACGACTCCATCCCGCCCTTTGTTGCTAACAAGAAACAGCAGCAATAGCAAAACAACCCTCAACACCATTCAGAAGGTCTCATATCATCATTCTTCCTCTTGCCAGATACAGTAAGGACCCTTGGCTGTCATGGGGGGGGCCCCTACTGCCCGACCCCGGTCATGCCCAGACCCTACGCCGACGCCATCCCATCCATACGAGAGATGGCCCGCCAGCCACTGGCGAGTGCCACTGAGACGGTCCCGTCTTCTGGGCGCAAAGAAAGAAAGGCCACTGGACAAATCATCAAACACCAGACCCGTCTTCAACCACTGGGTGCTGCCCAGTGACGAATCGCCGTTGGAGCGTTCCTGGTCCCACCCACGTTTTGTCCAGGGCCCGGGGTTAGGTTGGCCACCACCATTCCCAAAATGTCCACTGACAATTTCACGTCTAGACACTTGTCGCGACTTCTCACTCTGGGCTTCACTCTCCTCACCGTAGCTGCGCCTTCCTCGGCGTCGCGGCGACTCGTCTTGGCTCCTGTCGGTGAAGCATGGTCTCGTCGATCTCCATCATATTTTTTTTTTACCTACCGTCTCCGACCTTGACTTAAGATTAGGTTTGCTGCCGAGACCTTGGCCTAATTGTTAAGTCTCGGGTGATGCTCCTCAGGTCCCGGCATAATACGTAGTTTTTCGTTTGTTTGCAGCGAGAGGGAGATTTGATGGTATCGTTCTTCATGGATGTTGAAGCAGACCACGTGCTGTTCTCTCGACCCAAGTCGGTATAATGATACTCTACTTGCTAAGATTGCTCGTGTAACCTCAGTCCGAGACTGGCATTCTACCCGAAAATGCATTCTGGTGCTGAGCAACAAGGCATTCAGAGTCGAATGCGTCAGAAAGAAGCGATGCCCTAGGCTAATGTCTCATGTTTAAACTTGCTGGTGATCCAGATCTGTCTCTCATTCCGGCACGCGCCTGTATCCCCTTGGCTGTATGTGCCCCCTTTTTTTCTTGGTCTCATTAAGGGTTGCTCTCCGCTGTGTGTGCCACCATGCCGCATCCAATGGTCACGATATCTCGCCCAGGCGCTTCGAAGCTTGGCTACCGGCTGCCCATAAATTAACCACCACCATCGAGCTAGGTCGCCTCATGCCCTGTCGATGCAAGGGCAAGGGTCCTACCACCCCTTACTCTCTGGATAGAGACAGTTGCCGCGCCGGTCTTCTTTGGACGATTGCTTCCACCTGCCAGCTCCCCAATAGCCTTTGTTTCTTCAGTGTCGCTACCTAATACCTATGGTCCCCTCAGGGGTCCTATCTGTAGCTCCCTGTGGCGGCTGGGACCGAGATTCCAGTCCCATTGGACGCTTCATCCTCAAGGTGTTTTCTCAGACTGAAAGACCGCTCCAGCAGTGGCTAATCATCTTTCACCCACGCAAATGTATCGGATAAATAAGATGCAGAGTGTGCGTCTCAATATCGCTAGTATTGTTCGCATTGATGAAACTCCAACAGGTGAAACCACCTTTGCAGGGATCATGCAAGGCCCTTTTGCGGCCGACCCTCTTTATCTTGAAGCATCCCTCTGACAGATCCGGGATCGTCACTCTGTTGATGAGCTTTTCGGCGAATAACCGCTTGCGGTGTATATCCCGTCTTCTGGGCTCATGCCTCTCGGTAGCTGGTTATTAATGCCCTCGTCGGTGAGGGTCAGTCTCGTGACTCTCTTGATTTCATGCCTGGCCACTCGCCTTGTTATGAGTCCTACCGCATGATATTGCCTAGATGCTCATCATCTACAGAGCCTCGATCTAGAGTTGATGAATGATGAACATAGAAAAACCGCGATAAGCTCATTCGTGATCTAAAGGGCATTCATTGGCATGAGCTGCGTGCATCTGCTACCGCCTTGATGCCAAAGATGAGTTATAGTTCAGTTCTCGAGGTCATACCCTACACCAAAGAGCAGACCAACCGAGTATCACGGATGCCATCCATTCTTGACCAATTCCTGGTGGAAAACGAAGTATACGCTGCGCTCGTCAATGCCGTAGACGTCTCGGGAGCATTTGTCTAATCTATCTACTGCATCGGGTCATTGGGTCCTGAGCAATATCCATATCCCAACCTGCCACCAACACCAGAGGCCTACCTAACTTATCATACACGGTCAAATTTAGTGATCATCCAGTCGCAAGGAACCTTCGACAACTGGCCAGAAACCGATATTTAACACCACGATCCAGGGCCACCGCACACATGTCATACGAGATCTTCATCTCAAGGAGTGGTACACCTTCTCTCGACTGGTAACCGAACTATCTACCTGACACTACAGGTAGTCAGTATGGGACACAATCACAGCAACAGAGATTGTCTGTCCTACGTCAGAGAGTCGTCATTTAACTTCGACACACCTCTCACGCAAGTTAGAACACAAGCCATCCATGTCAAAAACTCCAGTGGGAATTGATACACTACACTATGTACCTAGGCAACGAAACTAACTCTATAGTAGAGCATGGGGTAACCGGTCTGATTAAAACATAAAAAAGGCCAAGATAGCTCTCCGGGGTAACACTGAACGAAAATGAAAAAAATGTCGTGTACAGCTTCGACATGGACTGAGCCAGCAGAACACCTCGCGAGACTTGACCATATTAGAACCGACATGTCTGTCGGCACTCAAGCATTGGCAGTTGTCCCCCCAAGCGCCCTGCTCTCATCCCGTGCTCGCCTGTCAACGTCATCGGAACGATGTGAAAAAGGCCTTTTGTCGGTTCATCACAGTCTATGTGACCGCCGTAACCCCCCGACAAAGCAACAACTTTTTGGGTTTGCTGTACATGAGGCCGTGAAATATGTCGAGAGTCGTAACAAATGCGGGCTATCTAGCTGCCCAGAGACGCCGTTGCTCCCTCGCCAACACAAGTTTAAGCACAAACGTCGTCGACCTAGTAGCCGTTCATCGTCATCCGTTGCGAGTTGCGGCTCAGCTCACGGTCGGCGGCAGGGCTGATGGGTCGGCTGCTGGCACCACCGTGTGCGCTGCTCTCCTTCAGGGCCAGCAGTTGCTTGGCACGGAAGGTCTCGTAGTGGATCTGGGACGTGGTCTCGATGAGGTCCTGGAGGTGGGTTCGGAGGAGGAAGTTTCGCAGGTGCACAAATTCGCAGTGAGTCTCATCCTCGACGTTGATGACACCCCATCGGTTCTGGCGGCCACGGACCTGCTGGCCGTTGACAATGATCGACTTCTCGGATCCGACAACGGCGAAGGGGACGAGGTCCTGTGTAAGTTAGCAACTGCTCATCTAGCGCGCGTCTTACTGAATCGACAACATACCTTCATCTGGGTGTTCAGGGCGCGCTCCTCGTCGTCAAACTCATCGTTGTCATAGGGGTACATCTTGAGGTTGTGGAAAGCAAACTCCTCCTTGATGCGCTCCTTGAACTCCTGACGCTCCTCAACAGTCAGGGAGTCGGCCTTGGCAATGACGGGAACGACGTTGACAACGTCCGAAAGCTTCTTCAGAACGACAATGTCGATGGGCTTGAGGGAGTGGCCCGAGGGCTGAATGAAGAAGAGACAGCAGTGAATGCGGGTGTCCTGGATGTAGCGCTCTCGCTGTGCAGTGAGCTCCTTGCGCAAGTACGCGGAGTGCTGATCCTTGATGTACTTGACGATGGGATCCCAGCAGCGGTCGTTGTTGACAAGGTCGCCGTAGCCAGGGGTATCGACAATGTTGAGTCTCAATCGAACACCGTTCTCCTCGATAACGTGAGAGACGGCCTGGATCTCGGTGGTGGAGCGGATGGGCTCATCGGGCTGGAAGCGACCCTTGGAGTCGATGAGGTGGGACGCGAAGATGGTGTTGATGAGGGTCGACTTGCCCATACCAGTCTGGCCTGCGATGTGAACAGAGGTTAGCACGCGAGCATCCAGGAGTACGCGCTGCCAGATCACCGACCATGGGGTGATGGGCGGTATAGATCACGGCCGCGATTGGAGACGGTGAGGTGTCAAGACTTACCAACGCAGATGACGTTGAACTGGAAACCACGCTTCAAGAGCTTGCGCTCGATCTGGGAGGTGATGCTGTCGAAACCGACATGGCTCTGGGGGTAGATGGTGTTGGGAGGAACTGCAGCCATCTTGAACGAGGACACTTGGTCGATGAGAGTAGTGAAGCAAGCAAGCGCTAAGAGTTGAAGCTTGAGGAATGTCGATGCCTATTCCAAGAAAGAAAGACTGGAGCACCGAGGCACAAGGAGGACACGAGCGCGAGCAGTTGGCACGGTCAAAGTGACGTGTGGTGATGCAGCGAAAGCTGGAAGTTTGGAGGATTAGAAGAGGCGGCGTCGGACACGATGTATGCTAGGGGGGAACTTTTCGGGCACGGCACTGGGCTGCTCCTGCCACCAGCAAACAAACAATTTCCGTGCTAGAAGGGAGGTGTCAGGGTGCAGGGAGGTCAGGGACCGAAAGAAAGGGGGAAGCCGCGTTTCGAGCTTCTGATTGGTTGAAAATAGTCTGTGCGCTCGCTAGCTCATGATTGGCCCGCCGGCACTTTGGGGAAAGAAGCCCCCATCAGACTTTTGAGGCTAGGAATTCGAATCGAAGCCTTGTGCAAATTGATCATCGCGACTTTGGCTTGGGCTCAACGACGGATCGCATTGTCTTGTTACGGAACAGGCAAGCAATTGGGCATTGGGGAACTATTGATATTACTTGGAGACGCATTCGAGTCAACCCAGCTCGCGTACTCCTCCGACCGTCCTCCGAAACGACTTTATTCCAACATATCACCACTATCTCGAATTCCACTTCCTCCTCTCCGTCAAGATGGCTGCCGCTCTCCTCCCCCGACTCTCCTCTCCGACTCTCCTATCAAGGGTTTCCTTCCGCCAATTCACCCAGAAGCTCTTCCCGTCGCTGTCGATTGCGATCCCCGGCGTCTCTCTGAACCTCCCCACCATCGATGATATCTGGGAATCCGTACTGCGGGCTGTGCCAAAGAACAAGGTCTCCCACTCGAAAAAGAGATCTAGGCAGCTGGCTGGAAAGGCGTTGAAGGATGTGAACAGTCTCTGCCGATGTCCCGGCTGTGGCGAGATCAAGCGGACACATCGGTTATGCCAGACTTGTCTTGAGGGTAGGATTCTCTTCTGTATCTTTGCACGAGAAGCCAAGCATGCAGTACTAACTGAAAATACAGAAATGAAGCGCATCTGGAGACAAGATTACCCCAATGATCAGTCGGTCTAAGTGGAAGAGGATATAGCCTATCGAGGATCTACCAATACTGTAACAAGAGTCTATATAGTCACCACGGGATCGTGCATACCATGGGCGTTTCGGCTCGCTTGAGCCTTGTAGGAATATCAAAATAAGAATAAGAAAGAAGCGTCAAACCAATGCCCATTCTCGTGATATATGGACATGATCTTCCTAGTACTTGACTTGCTCAAATGTAATCTCCCCATCATGGCACTCATAAATGTTCATGCTTCTTTTGAATATAAATACAATCCAACGGCCAATCTCCACACTTGAAACAATTCGGAGTGAACCGATCTGTTGGGCGATTTGTTTCAGGCACTTTGCTTTGACTCCCAAGCCTTGCGAAGAGGACTCTCAGATGCCCCACCAAGGCTTCGCATCCGCAGCTCACACTCGAGTCTTGATTCATACACAACGTCATCCAACTACCCTGCGGACCACATCCTTAGCTAGGAAGGCTTTACGCAGGAGAGATGGTGAGCCCCGAGACACATGCCGAAGTATTTCGTTCATTCATGGCTAATATTTGCAGTCGAAACAATATTTGACCACGCACACCGTGGATAATGGTGAGTTTGACCTCCCCGCCGCGGGGTGAGAGGCTTGAAAGAACTGGTCACTGAGAACTCACAGCCCACCTCACGGACATTTACTCCATCGCGGCAACACCCAAGGCTGTGATATCAGCCAGCGGCTCTTCGACGCTGCATATTCACGATACTACTGATCCCTCGATTCCTCTCAAGCAGTCTATCCCTGATGCCCACAAGCTAGGGTGTCACCATATTTGCACCTCGCGCAGTGGAAATGTTGCGGCCAGCGCTGGCTTTGGGGGCGAGCTGAAGATTTGGCAACTGAACAAGGATACCGGTGAATGGAGCCTCGATGGAGAGGTCACAGGCCCTTCAGCGAAGCCCGGTGAGATCTGGGCGTTGGCCTTGAGTGAGGACGGTGCCTATCTTGCGACGACAACCAATGATGGACGAGTTAACGTTTGGGACATTGCCGGCGAGGAGAAGACCAAGATCCGGGAGTTTGACACTGGAAGCGGTGGTTCAGGCAGCTTTGGCATGTCCGTGGACTTGAGTCGGGATGGCAAGTACACTGCCAGCGGCCACCAGGACGGGTCTGTCTACATCTTCAACAACAACACAGGCAGAATCCTGTATTCACTCTCCGGCAAGTCTTCTGTTTCTTACTCATGGTGGTGTATTAACACGAATGCTAGGACTTGCGAAGCCCGTGCGATCGGTTGCCTTCTCACCAGGCAGCACTCGTCTTGCCGCCGCTGGAGACGCTGGAATCATTGCACTCTACGACCTGGAGCATGGCGAACATGCTGCAAACTTGACAGGCCACACTTCATGGATCATGACCCTTGACTGGAGCGACACTGGCGAGTACCTTCTGAGTGGATCCATGGATGGCAAGGCCAAGGTATGGTCAATCGAGCGCAGGGCTTGTGTGGCCACGCACAGCGAAACGAACAAGGCACTATGGTCGGTTAAGTGGCTACCGAAGACGACGAGGAGCGAGATGTTTTGCACAGCAGGCGCCAACAGGAGCCTGTCTTTCTACCGAGAGGCTACTGGTGGTTGATGATGAGGATACCATGAAGACTCGCTGCTTTATTATATGCAACATGTTCATAAAAGACACAATCTTGTGTTACATATGAGTCCTATTGGACGATAATGAGATCTTTGTCCAACATCATTGAAGGCTCCAGGCACGAATGGCTTCACGTGATCTCGTATCAATCTCGCGTTGCCCCGCCAATATTAAGGCTGTCTCCCCCGTCATAGCCATCCTGGCCGCTGACCTCTTGCGCCCACCATCAAAGGCACCTGGTTATACACAGAATTATCATCAATTGCCCCATATTTAACATCTGTCTGCGGGTTAGATCATCCTCACTCCACCTTGACCTATCTGTTGCGAGAGTAGGACATTACCGACTTACACCATTCCTACAACACCTGCAGCATCGAGCATCACTCGTCTACCTACCTACACATAACAGTGCCAGCATGCCTGCAACTCGAAGATCAGCCGGCGGCGCACGCAGCCGCGGCCCTCCTGCCAAGGGACAATCCACCCTCACCAGCTTCTCGAGCAGAGTGACAAAGAATGTGGCAAAGAGTGCCAAGAAGTCCATCATCTCGCCTTCCATCACAAAGATCGACCCCACTCAGGCCCCAAAACAGACCAAGGCCGAGGAGGTTGTTGTCGAGGAGCCTGAGCCGATAGAAGTAGATGAAGAAGAAGAGGAGGTGCAGCCAGAGGTTGCGCCAGAGCCAGAAAAGTCCGAGGCTGAGCTGCGCGCAGAGCAGATTACGGATGCTCAAATCAAGAAGTACTGGAAGACGATCGAAGACCAGTGGACCTCTCCCCGGTTGCATCAGCAGGGTGTATCGCTAAGCGAAAGAGTCCTCCGATATTTCGATGTTAGCTCACAATACGGAGTAAGTCACCTTGGTTCTCTCGACGAGGTTTAACTAACAAACATTGACAGCCCTGTATTGGCACTCCCCGCATGAAGCGATGGAAGCGAGCTGAACGTCTTGGTCTGAACCCTCCAGTTGAGGTTCTTGCCGTCCTCCTAAAGGAAGAGACCAAGGGCAACAAGGTTCAAAGGGCACATATGGATGAAATTCTCAACTCCACTGCGGTGGGGAGCTGATCTGTTTTCATGTCGTTTACGGTAATGGGGGAATGAATGGGAGCATGGCGTTTAGGGGAATGTGTCATGGATTGCCGATGAGGCCTTGTCTCTTGCCTGAACTATTTTTATTCTATCAAGGTGAAGTAGTCGTCGAAGAGACGAATCTATAACCCGAACTCCATTTTTGCGTGACACTCCCAGGATCTAGAGGTTGATGACCTTGCGGCCTTGTCTAGGGTCTAATACCATATACTCCTTGTCCGATGATGGGGAATAGGTTCCTCGCCGGCAGCTTCTAATTCCTTCATGCTGTCGTAGAGGAAAAAGTCTATCAGGATGGCGTTGACGTGGGCGTCTGGGTGTTGGCGTAGGATCTCTCGTCGAATCAACTCGACACACCAGATGCTGCATGCTGTTATGCGTTAGTGTATGCACCTTGGCTATGCACCACAGATAACTCACCCCGGATCTGCAATTCCCAGGAACATCCACTCTCTATCATCTTCTTATCCGTGATGGCGGCGGCGATTGCGGGACAGCAGTACAGCGCGCCCAGAGTCATGAGAATCTGGGGGATGCGGTAGTCGGCAAACATGGTGATCTTGTCAATGTCGCGGAACTCGCCGTAGGATTCGCCATTGAAGCATGCCCAGAGGTCGGCGACGAGGATCTGAGCCCGCTTCATGAGGCGAATCATCTTGCCGTCCTCGAAGCGGTGCTCATCACGGAAACAGTCAAAGTCTTGGGCCAAAAGGTTGACGAGGCGTGCTGCGGAACCATCGGCAGCGTAGATGAGCTCTGGAATGGAGCCACCATAGATCTGGGAAGGATGTTAGAGCCTCTGGGCGTTTTATAGAAGGGAATAGATGTACCTGGTCAAGGACTTGACCGGCCTCTCGAAGACAGTCTAAGCGTTCCTGAAGGAGGGGGATCTCTTCCTCTGTACACGACCGAAAGACGTGCTTGAGAGATTCAAGAGTACACTCGCCCTCATTTTGCCAATAGAAAGGGTCCGTGATGGGGATGCCTTTGAAGATGTCAAGTTAGAAACACCGGCGAGTTGTCATGACAGAATGCGACTGACCTTCATCAAGGGCCCTTTGTAGCGCCGCAATCAGACTCCAGTACCCAGTCCACCTTTTGCCACGATACTCAATTGCAAATCTCTCATCTTCAGGCAGCTCAGACCAGAAAGAAAAGTTTAGCAGATCCATGGTAAAGATGAAGTTGACGGTGCTCTCGTCCTTGGCCTTGGGATGGAGTTCATGCTCGGACCAGGTTGCAGTTGAGTAGCTCTTCTGCTGCATCTGCTGGTATATGGTCTCGGCGGCCTTCTTCGAGGCACGCATATCGACAGCAACATCGATGCAAGAGTCGTAGACGTACTCGGCGCTCTCGAGGACCCCAGTCTCTGGCTCTTCCTCGATTGTTACCTTGCCTTGAAGGTGTTGGCGTAGGAGCTCGAGGAGCTCAGTGTCAACTTCGTCGTCGGACATGGTGCTGTAAAATAGGCAAAAATTGGAAGCCTATTGTATGAGTTGTAGTGAATGGCAACTTCAAGTGAAGGAGTTGAAAAGAAGAGTCAAGGAGTGAATGTGGTGGAATGGAAGTTGGTAGTTGACTGAATCATCGGTCTGGACTTTCTTTGACTGAGATCCCTTTTTTTTCTCCGACGACGGGCAGCCACCCCGCGGTCACAGTCCTCCAGTAAACTACTCCTGAAAGTCACTGCCCGTAGGCTGCCAAGAGGGCGGAAGGCTGCTCTAGCTGAAACATGGAAACGAGATGAAAATCTGCTTGCTTTGGACGCCTCTAGAGACAACCAATTGACCTGAAATCTCAGTCATGGCGTAACACACATTTCCCGTCTCCTTCCCGCTTGCTCGTCCTTGAGCTGCATGTTTGCTGTTCGTCGCCGTCACTTATTTCATGGATCAGACAGTGGAGGTCGTCGGGTCGCCGAGTCAGGCCCTGGAAGTTTGGTGGAGTGCCAGAGGTGACCAATCAAAGCGGGTCAACCCACTGTTACCGGCCCCAAGGAGCTTGGCCCCCGGCCACCAACCGTCGACGTAATTGGGCCGGCGCATCCTTTGTACCTCTTGTCTTGCACTGCAGGCAGCATCTGAGTGGGCTCTTTCATCTCTCAGCTCGTGCTCTCACCACTAACATCCAACCACCAACCTCGAGCGATCGCGAATCTCGACGAAAAATCATACGAACCCTATCGTCTTACACCGTATGCGCAGCCCCCAGAACCTGTTGCTGCTCTCCCTCAACCTGGCCTTTGTGTCTGCTGAGCGGTGACGATGACGATGGATGCGACGAGTGCACCCCAAGATTCGGCTGCGGCTCCAGCTCCGGCTTCTGCGACGCAACAACAGCAACAAGCTCAGCAAACACAACCCCAACAACAGCCCGCTGCCGCTCCCGCGACAACTACCGTTCCTCAAAGGCGACCGCCCGTCATGTCGCGCGACCGATACAATCATCAGTCGCTCGGCGCGTCTCTGAATACCTCTGTGAAACAGGTATGCCCACCCTAGCCGATCCCGAGTTCCTGTTTCTGCGCCTCGAGCAAGTCGGACTCTCATCCACTTTGAGCGCGCTGTCACCTTTCGAATGCCATGGCTCGAAGCATTTCCGGTGCTAGCATGCGATCTGCGACTCGTATTTAATCCATTTCCATCAATTTTTATCAACTGACAATGTTTGCGCAGGCCCGCGTGCTCATGGTGGGAGCTGGTGGCATCGGCTGCGAGCTACTCAAGAACCTTGTGCTTACCGGCTTCGGCGAAATTCACATTGTCGACCTCGACACCATCGATCTCTCCAACCTGAACCGGCAATTCCTCTTCCGCCACGAGCACATCAAGAAGTCCAAGGCCCTGGTGCGTCCTCCTGCCCGCGACACACGCCATGATACCGGGTCCACTAACCGAAATGCAGGTCGCCAAAGAGGCTGCGCAACGATTCAACCCCAACGTCAAGATCGTCGCCCATCATGGAAACATCAAGGATGACGAGTTTACTGTCGCATGGTTTCGTCAATTTCGCATCGCCTTCAATGCTTTGGACAACCTTGAGGCTCGGAGACATGTGAACAAGATGTGCTTGGCTGCTGATGTTCCTCTCATTGAGAGTGGCACCACTGGTTTCAATGGCCAGGTTCAAGTCATCAAGAAGGGCGTTACTGCGTGCTACGACTGCACACCCAAGGAAGCACCCAAGTCTTTCCCCGTGTGCACCATCCGGAGCACTCCTAGCCAACCCATTCACTGCATCGTTTGGGGGAAGAGCTATCTTCTCAAGTGTGTATGGCGAAGCCGGATAGAAGCGTTCGCTAACGAGATGATAGCGAGATATTCGGTACCAGCGAAGACCAAGCAGCTTTTGATCATTCATCAGATGCCGATAATGGTAGGTTTAATAATTTCGAGGCTAGGACAGTTATTGACCAGAAACAGCAAAGGAGATCGAGGAGTTGAGGAAGGAGTCGGAGGCTCTCAAGAAGATTCGAGATGCTGTGGGCACCCCTGAGTTTTCCCAGATGCTGTTCGACAAGGTTTTCAACGCGGATATTGAACGATTACGCTCTGTCGAGGGTATGTGGAGCTCACGACGAGCCCCCGAGGCTCTCAAGTACGAGGCCGTCCTCGCCCAAGCTAGTGACGCCATCGCCAACAAGGACACCCTCCTCAACGATGACCAGCGAATTTGGTCTCTCGAAGAAAGTCTTGTGGTTTTCAACGATAGTCTAGATCGACTAAGCAAGCGAATCCTGGAGCTCAAGAAGAACAAGTCTCCTGAGGATTCCGACCCCATCATCACGTTCGACAAGGATGACATTGACACCCTCGACTTTGTCGCCGCAAGCGCCAACATTCGATCAACAATTTTTGGAATCGATAGGAAATCTCGTTTTGACACGAAGCAGATGGCCGGCAACATTATCCCTGCAATTGCGACAACAAATGCGATTGTCGCTGGACTTTGCGTTCTCCAATCCTTCAAGGTCCTGAAGGGGGAATATGCGCAGTCCAAGGAGGTCTTTTTGACACCATTTGCACCAGCTCGCCTGTTGGCCCCTGACAGGTCCCGAGAGCCGAACCCTGAGTGCCCAGTGTGTAGCGTGCACTTTACCAGCGTTGTCGTGGATCTGTCTAGGGCGACGCTCCAGGACCTTGTTGATGACATTGTCAAGGATAAGCTGGGCTATGAGGGCAAGGAGTTTGTTGTCAACAACGACGTGGGGACTTTGGTGGAGTGCTTCGAGGATGGTGACGACGAGAACCTTCCAAAGAAGCTGAGTGATCTTGGTATGGCGGTCAAATTCCGTTTACTATGGACAAGACTAACAGCAAGGCAGGTGTCAAAAAGGATAGCTTCTTGACTGTGATTGACCAGGATGACGACGACACGTTTGTGAATGTGGTGATCAACATTCAAGAAGGGTAGGTCAACTCTCATATCAAGTTCCGCATGAGGCTCACATATTCTAGGACCTTCGAGGCGGACAAGAAGCCTGTCGAGGCCACGTTTACGGAGAAACCTCAAATCCCGCGAAAACCCAAGAAGCCCCAACCCGCTGAGGCGAATGGGCACGGCGAGCTTAATGGAAAAGCTGTGTCAGTTGAACCCAAGGGTGTCAAGCGTCCGCTTGCTGAGGACAGTGGCCAGCCCCTGAAAAAGGCCAAGCTCGTCGAATCTGGGCCCGAAGTGGTGGTCGTGGAAGAAACTGGCGGCGCGATCGTCATCGACGACTGATGGACTTATGATCCGAGTTGGCGATATTAGTATTCCTGGATACCGCCTTGTCACGCAGCACTTAAACCACCATCGAGGTTTAAGACGCAGTTGTTTGCAAAGGCGTTGGAGGCCAGGAAGACGGCGGCTTCGGCCACCTCCTCAGGGGCGCCCACACGACCCAAGGGCGTGTCTTTGAGGAAGGCGGCCTGTAATTCTGGCTTGAGGTCTAAACGACGTGTTGTACATTAGCACTGGCCTCTCTGTGGTTGGCGATTTGGCGCCTGGAGGATTGGGTATGACGGGGCGGAAAAGGAAAAAGACTTACGATCCCACATGGGACTGGCTATCCAACCGGGAAGCAGAGCGTTCACGCGGATGGAGCGAGGACCAAGCTCACGGCAAAGAGCACGGGTGAAGCCTGTGAGGACGCGAAGTGAGCGTTTTATTTTGGAATGTACAATATTCGGGCATCTGGCGAGATAAATCAAGGGACGTGAAACACTTACCGACGACGCCAGCCTTTGACGCAGCGTATGCCGTCGCACCGGATCCTCCTTTTGTGGCCATGAGACTTGAGACGTTGATGATGCATCCTATGAGTGTGAGTTGAGGTTAAAGGGCATGGTTGAGGCTGAATAGTGATGTACCGTGAGGACGCATTTTGGCATGTTTGCAGACGAGCATTGTGGCCATGAGGTTCGTATCAATAATATCACCAAGCTCCTCGTCTGAGGTCCTCTTTAGAAATGAGGTTTGGCTGATGCCAGCACAGTTGACGAGGATATCTACGGGGCCTACAGCATCATCTTGGGTCTATGTGAAAGAGAAGAGACCACTTCATCAGTGACAAAGTTGGTATGTGGACATCTTGGCTTATGACGACTTACATGATCACGACCGCTGAACACACCTTTAATGGTGTCCCGCTTAGCTACGTCAAGACGAATAAAGCGATGCCTTAGAGGGCTGCTGCTGGCCTCGCCGCCATCGCCCGGCGAGTACGGGGTAAGCTGTGGCTCCAGCCGGGGCTGGGCGTCGAGGACGGAGCGGCCGAGCAGGGAGAGAACGGCGCCGCGGGAAGCAAAGGCGGCAGCGATCCGGGAGCCAATGAGGCCGGTGGCCCCGACGACGGCGCAGTGTTTTCCGGCTAGGGGAAGAGCCATTGGAGCTCGTGATGGGGCGCGTGATGGGCGCGTGATTGGGAGTGATAAGTATCTGTGACGATAGGTTTGGTTGGTGATGGATGGAGTTTGGGTGGAGGTTTACTACAGTTGGGCGGAGTGACGATTTTGCGCCACGCCCAACTAGACACACTGGTTCACTACAGCTACAGTACATTCAACACCACGCGAAGCTTCAAGTTGTTTACTTTTTGGCAATAACCATTGCAGCAATAGCTCCATAGCTGCCGTCGGCGTTCATGAGCTGGGCCCATATATGCCTCAATGCCCCAATAGGGCTGGTGGAATGTCATTGTGGCATGGTTTTCGGAGCTCCATCGAAGAAACCCTCGCCAAGCTATCGGTTCCTGGACGAACACATGTCATGACGGGGTATCCTCTCAGCGGCCCTAGCAGCGTAACTACACCTATGGTTTTTCTACTTGACAGGATACCCTTTAGCAGTGCCTCTGTGCGTTGGGAAGCTTGCAAGGGCTTAATTGGCCTTTGCTTACCCCCTCGGCCCTCCATGATTTCAATTTCCAGGGGACGGGAGGACCCCCAGAAAACGGACATGGGTTTCTGTGGTTAAAAGTCCGTTCCCTGCTTCGGGTGTTGATGCTGAATGGGGGAAGCTGGACAAGGTGTCGTTTTGGGTTTTTGTGGGAGCGAGCGAGTCAATGGTTTGACGACAATTCCCGTCGCAACGGCTTTTACGGAGTGCCCTAAAGAGAGAAAAGGTGCGGCTCCCATCGTGATGTGTTCTACCTAGGTAGTTAATTACGGATATTATCCACAATGGCTGAGCTGTCACTGGACACGCTTGAATTGTGCTGACATCCATGGATCCTTAATGGACCTTAATTACAGAGTGGACGTCTACGTCGACCTGCCTCCATCCTTCGTCACTTTAAAAAAAAAACTCCACTCTAAACTACCCTCCGGTCGTGCTTCCACCAAGGATCCTACCATCACTTGGCTTCCACTCCACGGTAGGGCGCTTGTCCATTAAGGCCTTGTTCCCCCACGTGCTCCAGCAGCGTCGGGTCTATCCCCTAAACCCTTCCAGCTTTGGCCTGTACTTCAATGTTTCCTCCTCCTCGAGCTCGTCCCGCGGTCCTCTTCAACACCCCTCGCCATTGACGTCTCCCCTCCCCTCACTCTCGCTCGCCTCGCCTCGTCTCGTCAGCTTAACCATGAGCGACCCGCGACGCGATGCCCCGCCGCCGCTCGGCGCTACGGCCACCGCAACAACAACTACTATTACGACGAGCCCACCTGCGACGCCCATCAAAGACGACGATGTTCCTGACGCCGGATTGAGGAGCCTCGATCACTGTTCGTCTGGCCAGACACCTGAAGTGTCCTGTACTGACCCCCGCCCCAGACAAGCGCGCCCTGCCAAAATGGCGATACACTCTGCGCCAGCAGGCCCTCCCCCTGATCCGCTGGGAGACGCCCTACCTCGCCTGGATGCAGGAGAAGATGCGAACTCCGGCCCTCGATAGTTACTTTGCCATTACTGCGAACCTTGGAACTCACACCTTCTTCATGATCGGATTGCCCATCTGCTTCTGGTGCGGATATGCTGCCTTTGGCAAGGGGTAGGTACATTCATCACCTCATCTCGAGTTTCCCCCTCTGCGCTGCGCCGCACCTCGATGCGACCTTAGTTAGTGGTAGGCTTTGGTGTAATTGCGCCTGCGATTAGACTCTGGCCCGCAGCCTGCGATCGACGTTGTAGAGCCCGCCGTTTAACGAGCCGTGTGGCTGATATGCTTGTACAGACTCGTCCACATCCTCGCCCTTGGTGTCTTCTGGACGGGCTTCATCAAGGACTTTTACTCGCTCCCGCGCCCTCTCTCGCCGCCCCTGCATCGCATTACCATGTCTGGTTCTGCAGCTCTCGAATATGGTTTCCCCTCGACTCACAGCGCCAATGCCGTCTCGGTCGCCGTCTACGCCCTCTTGATATTACACAGTCCGGATAACAACCTACCTGCTACCACGAAACTCGCTCTCGAATTCCTCGCCTATTTTTATGCAGTGTCGATTGTGTTTGGGCGCCTGTACTGTGGCATGCATGGCTTTCTCGACGTCATAGTCGGCTCCATCATGGGCGCCGCCATATCTCTGCTCGAATTCTATTACGGCCCCCCGTTGGACGAGTATATGCACTCGAGCTCCTGGGTTGCGCCTCTGGTGGCTGGCATCATTATTCTGATCCTCGTGCGAATTCACCCCGAACCCGCAGACGATTGCCCGTGTTTTGATGACAGCGTCGCCTTTGCTGGTGTCGTTATTGGCCTGGAGTTTGGTACATGGACGTATGGCAAGATTGCGCTTGATCCCTGGGAGACTCATGCACATGGCGGAGGCACTGTGGATATTACGCATCTGGGCTTGGGGATGAATGTGGCGAGAATTGTCGTTGGCGTTCTTATTATTTTTGCATGGCGTGAGACGATGAAGCCTCTGTTGCTCAAGCTTCTGCCTCACGCGTTCCGAATCTTTGAGCAGGTCGGCATGAACATGCCTCGACGATTCTTCACCCCTGCCAGCAAGTACAAGACTGTCCCTCCCGGCTCTCGCCTGGACACTCTTTTCCCGTCGCCATCAGACTTCCCGCGCATGGTCGAGAGTATCCGAAATCCCACGACTCGAGGCCGTTCAGTCTCCATCGGACCGCAGAGTGCTGCCGATGCGTACGAAACGTTGGCGTATAGGGAGCGCAAGCGACGTGAGAGCGTCAGCAGCCAGCATAGCTTGAAGAGCAAGTCTAGCAACCTCGAGCTTCAGAGTGTTCACGAAGATCACTCGGGCAAGGGTGTGGCGTCGGGTTCTCAACCGCCTCGCATCACTAAATATGAGAATCTGATGGGTAATGGCGAGGTGGTAGCATCACCAATGACTGAGGATCCGGACCCGATCGAAATTTTCGTGACGGGCGAGGATGGTGGGTTGGGAGAGAAGGAAGTGTTTTCACAACTGGTCAAGCCGCGTGTGCGATATGACGTCGAGGTTGTGACAAAGCTCGTCGTCTATACAGGTGAGTCGTTTCTCAGACCTTGTGGGTTGCAAGTACTAATCCTTGTCTAGGTATTGCCTGGTTTGCGGTGGCTATAATCCCCATAATGTTTGAGCTCGTTGGCTTGGGCACAAATCAACGAAGCGTGCAATGAGTGATGAGACGAGATGAGATTGGACACTGCTGTTGGCTATTATGTCGGTGTCTGGGATATAATCTATCTAGATATTCTTCTTCTTATAATGAACATATATAGGGCAGGCGATGAATGACTGGCGCTGGAACGGTCAATTTGGGTATTTAAGTTAGGTCAAAGGAGCACTTTTGGGGTGGTGTAGTTGTAGAGGTAGAGTTGCTATTGGATGACTGGATTGCCAACTTGATGCATGCACGTCTTGGTTATGAATAGGCCAATTGTATTGCGAATGAATGATATCTGTTACTGAAGTTGAGTTCACGGAAGAGAACGAGTCCATGATGAAGAGAACATGAATGGATGATGATATCAAGCTAGAGGTTCATGCAGCAAGAACCTAATGGCGGCTGATGATTGGCCGAGCAACCTTACAGGGGTTTTAATAGACCGACACGCCCAGACGCGTTTCAGCACAGCACAGGTCGCGTCTGCAGCCACTTTCCATGACCTCAGTGCACTCAGCTCAAACACCAAAAAATCACCCCCAGCAACCGAATTCGAGCGCCGACGACGGTCAATTCACAGCATCAAACATGTCGGACTTTGAAGATGAGATGGACGTTGATGTCCCTGCTCCATCCAAGGACATTGTCTTTTCAGCCGACACATCAAAGGGCAAGCGAAGCGCTGCCAATCTGCCTGTAGAGGCTGAGGATAGCTTGCCTTGGTGAGTTCTGCAAAGCTGGCTGTCTTTGAAGGACCCTGACTGATAATGTTCAAGGGTTGAAAAGTACCGTCCAAACACTCTCGAAGATGTCTCGGGTCATCACGACATCCTGGCCACAATCAACAAGTTTGTCGACACAAACCGACTCCCCCACCTCCTCCTCTACGGCCCTCCAGGCACCGGCAAGACGTCCACCATTCTCGCCCTCGCGCGTCGCATCTATGGCGCTGCAAACATGCGCCAGATGGTGCTCGAGCTCAACGCCTCGGACGACCGTGGTATTGATGTGGTGCGTGAGCAGATCAAGACTTTTGCTAGTACCAAGCAGATCTTCTCGCTTGGGGCATCAGCCCGTGCGGGCGCTGGGTTCAAGCTCATCGTGCTGGATGAGGCCGATGCCATGACGAGTACGGCACAGATGGCTCTGCGACGTATCATGGAAAAGTATACTGTCAACACGCGGTTCTGCATTATCGCCAACTACGCCCACAAGCTGAGCCCTGCTCTGCTGAGTCGTTGCACGCGCTTCCGCTTCAGCCCTCTCAAGGAGGCCGACATTCGGGTGCTGGTGGACAAGGTAGTTGAGGAGGAGCACGTCAAGATTGGTGGCGAGGCGGTGGATGCACTGGTGAAGCTGAGCAAGGGCGACATGCGACGGGCATTGAACGTACTACAAGCTTGCCATGCGTCAAGTAAGTGCTACGATGCGATCCCTTCTTTTGCAGCTGCTAACAAGAGGACAGGTACGCCGTTGCGACCAAAGGATGCTCCCAAGATCCCCGACAGTGAGATTGTACGGGACAACATCACAACAGAAACCATCTACAACTGTATCGCAGCGCCACCTCCAGACGCCATCAAGGAGATCCTGTCGACGTTGCTCAACACAGCAGATGTGACAAGCTGTCTGACCACCATCAACTCCCTCAAAGTCTCTTTGGGTCTGGCACTGGCTGACATCATCACCGCGCTGTCTGAAGAACTTACAAAGCTTGAAGTAAGCCCAGAAGTGATGATCACCTGGCTGGATGGTCTGGCCGACATCGAGCATAGAGTGGCCGGTGGAAGCAGCGAGGCGATCCAGACGGGTGCGGTTGTTGGTGTTGTTCGCAGTGGAGTCGAGTTGATGAGCCGATGAGCGGGATCAGAGAAAGTGTCTTAGTGAGAACGGCGCAAAATGAAAAGAGGGAGCGGCCGACTCTGCAGATTAGGACAAAGACGGATATTAAACCGAGTCTTGGAGAAATTAGAGGGGAGATGAAAGAAGCAAGATATCCATTTTCAGAGGTGGAGTTGCTATCAAGACTGTAGAGAGGGATACAGATATCGACATCTGGACTGAGGGCGTCATTCAAGATAATGAGACAAAATAAAAAAAAGGAAACAATCATGATACCATTAAAAATCAATCAACTCATCATGTATAATCCATGTAGATTGTGCTAGAAGCCATGACGGCTTCTAGGCTTCTTCCATTGCATCAGCCACATATGCCGTGGCGCAAGCTATGTCGCGTTTCATTATGCACCTCCTCGTATTCATTCCATCGGGGACGGAAACCCCAAGTCCCTGGTCTCCGTACCTAGTTTCATCCCGACTTCAATCTCAGCCATTCCATCGTCTTCTCTTCTCTTTCCTTTTCTTTCTCTTGAAATCGTATTCGCCTGAGCATGGCGTCTCCGCGCAAACGGAAGACGACGCCGATATAGTAAAAACAGCAAAGAAAAACCCACACTACACTATCCCCAATGGCTTCCGTCTCATCTACCGAGACTGGCGCAATGACGGTCGAACCTCTGTCGGAGCAGAACGTCGCTCGAATCCCTCACATACTCCCCCACGAGCGCGTATTCCCTATTCAAATCGGAAGCGAACTGTTTAAGTTATCGGGAGCTTCCCTGTCCTCTGACGGTAAAAGACTCGAGTCTCTTGTGCCACCTGCGCTGCGCGTACGCGCGCGCATATCGCATTACACCCGCTAATTGACTATTTTCTGTAGCACCGTCGTACTTTTCACAGTACTTTCTGTGCCAGCTCAAGTCGGCAGAGGAGAGGGGAGACGAGACTAGCTCCGCGATCCGGACCCTCTACATCGATCGCGATCCCGTCATCTTCCGCGACATTTCGCTGCATCTGCAGGGTTACCACGTCTCCCCGCGCGACGGCGAGCACTTTGTGCGACTGTTTTCGGATGCGCAGTTCTACAGCCGTCAGTTGTGCTTTTCATTCTACTCTATATATACACCTTGGCTGACAGGTTGCAAGTGCCCAAGCTTATCTCGCAGCTCTACGAGGAGAGCATCTTTATCTGCATCGGTCATCGAGAGTTTCAGATCCCCCGCGAGATCTTCAACGATCCTGGAAACTCGCCCAACTTCTTCTCCCTCGGCTTCGCCGCCTTCTTCTCGCGTCCCGACGATCTCTTTCCTGGCCTAGACCGCGAGGGTCTAATCCGTCCGCCTTCGATCCTCCCGCCGTCGGTCCCCAAGCGTAGCGCAAAGACTTTCGCCGAGCTGCTACACCTCTTGCGCGGGTATCCTATTCATATCCGCGACGAGACGCATCGTCAAGAGTTGCTTCGCGATGCGAGATACTTTCACTTTAAGGGTCTTGAGCAGCGTCTCATCCCCCATTCTATCAGCTATAACCAGGCGAGGAGGCGCGATGAGATTGTTCTACGCCTTGAGAACGTTCAGAAGAGTGGTATAAGTGTGTTTCTCGAGGGACCCGATCCCGTGTCTGGATGGGTGCAATACGCTCGGCCGTACGTCGACGAGAAGCCGGCTGAGTTGGTGCTTGAGATTGGCGGTGAAATGACAAAGATTCACTTCACGAGTGGCATTCCTAGGGCAGAGTTCTTTAAGGATACAAAGGCTCGTGTCGCCAAGTTGTTCGAGGTCATCTCCACGAAGCTCAACTTGCCTCCAACGACACAGCCCCTCGGCCTTCTCATGGCCACGGGCGGAGCTGGCTCTCAACCGGCGACGCCCGGAAATACGCCTCTGAGTGAGGACCTTGTTCGAGTGATACTCGACTCGGATTCTGCCATCATCCTTGATGGTAAGGAACACGTTGAGGAGCCTGCCGCAGCCTCGACCGTGGACTCGCCCGCGAGCGGTATTCTATCCAACCCGCGGAAACGAAGGCGAGCCGACGGCAATGTTGGGGAGGAGGAGTGGGTGGTAAAGACCGGTCAGTGGAGACTCAAGATCCAACCCTCGAAGAATGGCAAGAGTGGTGTTGAGTGCGTCCTCGTTGCGGCCAAGCTTGATGCCGTGAGCTCTCAGCTGGCACGCAACATGGCGAGGGGATTCTTGGGAGGTTAAGTTGGAAAGAAATAAGGAAAGCAAGAGGAGGACGGTACATACATGGACATGATATTTATGATAGCAAGAGGCGAATGTAGAATCTGGAGTTGGGAGGTTATCTATCTTGGATACCAATACAATTACGCATCAAGACTGACAAAACACTCGAGCACCAAGATATCACGAACACTCACTCAGAGACAGCAAGTTTCAACTTAGACGTATCATGTCATTGCAGATACGGGGGGGAAAAAAGAAACAATAAACGAGGCCCCAACCACCGCACATTAATCGTGGCCCAACAGACGGGCTCGAACGTTTCATACATGGCAATCAATAATCAGTTCAATCAATCAATCAATCAATCCAGAAGGCGTCAATCGAGCCAAGCCAAAACCGCTATACGCTCAATGATGCACCCATTGTCCCAATGTCCAAGCGGCCCCTTCCAAACCATGATTCCAATGACAAAATAAACAATAATAAACGCCCCTTCGCCAAGCCTGCAAGGAGAAAGGATGAAAAAGGGAAGAGTTGCAGAGAAGACTCAGCAAGTAGGGAAAAAAGGGAAACTTTTGTATGTGCGTGGTTGAAAGGAGAAAGGGGGTGAGGGTAAAAGGGGGCCGTGATCAAATGCTCGTCAAGTCGTGTCCATCCATACGCTCCTTCATAGCTCATCGTCCCTTGCCAGCGACCTTCCCTGTCGGGGCGCTCATGTCCCTACGGTCAACACCCTCAACCATCCGTCGACGAGGCGTCATGGTGCCTTGTGCCATAGAGCGAGCACGCCCACGACGCTCGCGGATCTTGGCGAGAGCCTGCTCTCTTGTCATGGTTGGTGTGAGGGCTGGGTTGGACAGGTCAAAGGTTGTGCCGGTGCTGTTGTGGGAAGGTGTGCGAAGGCGTTCCGAGAAGGATGAGTCGTGACGGGCGTTGTCATCGTGGACAGGCACTGTCGTTGTTGTTGTGACGGTGTAGAAGTTGGCAGAGGTGTGAGGTCGAGTCTCAGGGGAGACGAGGGTGTCTTCAACCGTGTCGGGCATGGTTGGCACAGAGGGGATAGGGGCCGAGTGGTCCCCATTGTGAGGAGCGTTGAGAAGGGAGAGAAGAGAGGTGCGTTGTTGGGCGAGCATGGCAAAGGCCGGAGGATCAACTGAGGGAGTTCGGGCATATCTCCGGCGGTCCTCTTCCAACTCTTCATGAGTAAGTGGACCCAACTCGGTGACATCCTCGACGATCGTCTCGGTTCCAACCTCAGCCTCGGACTGGATCTCTTGTTGAGCAGCCTCCTCTTCAGCTTCCATTCTGCGCTGTACCTCAAAAGCCTCAGCCTCTTGCTCAGACACTGTTCGGAAGATGCCCTCCTTGGGACAGAAGATGGTGCTACGACGAGGCTCCTTCTTGGACTTGGGCTTCGCAAGCTCAGGAGTTAGCACTGTCTGCTGCTGATGTTGCTCCCCCTCTTCCTCTGGCTGGACCTCACCCTTAGCCTCAACCTCGACCTGGGCCTCAGGCTCCTGGATGCGAGGTGGAGTTTGGGAACGTTGGACAGCCTCTGGCACGTCATTGTCGAGCTTGGGGAGCTTGTCGTTGGGTCCCTCGAGACCGAAGGAGCTTCGGCGCTTTTGACGAGGCGCCTCGGTGGTGGAACGGCGGGGTGATTTGGCGCAGGCGCAGCAGCGAAGGTGGCATTCGGCCTGGAGGAACTCGATCATCTCGTGGGCACGCTCGGCTCGTTGTCGCTCCCATTGCAGCTGGATGGTCAGATCTTCAATCTCGGCTTCACTGGCTGCCGAGGAGACGATGTCCATGGTGGACAGTGACACGCGTGGGCCCTTAGACTCGCGGGTCTTCTTTGGTGAAGCAAACTCATCATCTTCGCCGCTGGAAGGTGGTAGAGGGATGCGGCCCTCAGCGGCGATGCGGGCCACCTCCTCGTTCTTGGCGGCAGTTTTATAAGCGTCTCGCTCCTGTTCGACAACCTTGATGCGCTCAAGGGCTTGGTCGAGTTGTTCTTGGACGCCAACGATCTGATAGCGTGCCTCGAAGGCCTCCTGCTCCCGCACCTTGCTTCTCTCCTTCTCACGCTTGAGGTTCTCGTCAATCATCTTTGCCGAGGTGCGTGATGACTTGAGCTCCTCCTGTAGCTTGACGATTGACGATTGGGTCTTGAATGTCTCTTTTCTCGCGCGTCGGATCTCCTTCTCCCATAGGGCTTGTGTGTGTGCGTGTGTCTCCTTGGCGCGGCCATAGTTTTCCTGGCGGGCTTGTTAGTAGACGACATGGTTGGAAGGCAGTGTGCATACCATGAGGGTCTCGAGACGCTCTCCAACCTTCTTCTCACGCTCCTTTCCCTCATCGACGGCTTTCCTTAGGGCCTTGTTTTCTTCTCTGTATCTCCTCAACTCAGTCTCAGCCTCTTCACGACCGAGCATGGCCCGCTTGAGGGCGGCGTCGGCAGTCTTGCGCTCTAGTTGCTTGGACTGCATGGAGACGCTGAGATTGTTGAACTGGCTAATCTTGTCGTGCACGGAACTATCGCGAGACCCGCCACGCAGGTGTGAGAAGATAGACTCTCGCTCCCTCTGCTGGTTCACGCGCTCAGCGGTGGCGGCCTGGAGGGGACCGCCCGGAGAACCCATCGGGCTCAGATTTGGATGTTCCATTGCGATGTGAAGTGAAGTTGATCGATCGGTATGTGTCTCGAAGGGGAGGGAGTATTGTCTGTGGTTGCAGTCAAGTGCAGGCGTTGCAACTTAGTTTGTTAGTGTTTTGTGACGGAGCGTCTTTTGGATTTGGTGTGTGGGTGGTATTGTAGTTGCATCATGAGTGTTTACGTTTACATGCCCGCTGTTGGGGCACGACTAATGAGCCCATGCCCTGGTTGCCGTGGTGATGTCTAGCGTGGCGGGGACCTGACTGGACGGGAAGGGAGGGGACCTACCTATTTCAGAGGCGTGGACATAAACTCCCAGGGCTCCAATCAAGACATTACAGCACTGCTGACCCCGCGACTCAGGGGTGTGTGCAGATTGACAGGCCCTGAACGGGCCCTGGACTCCACTGGCAGAATCACGATAGAGCATCTGGTGAGATTCCCATGAATGAATGGATCTGATGATGGAATCCATGCAAATGGACAAGTAAAAGCTCCGACGCCGAGTACGAGGCCGAAGCGCGACGAAACAGCACCATTAGACACGCCACCTTGAGATTTCGAATCACCCCTTTTAACACTTGGACAGTTGAAATAAGTTGTCCTCGATCCCTCGTTTCTTTCTTTCTTTCGTCGCAACTTGTTCCTTTCTACACCACCACACATTCGTTGCAACTTGTCAAGATGGAAGAAGAGTCGACCTTGCGCCACCGAAAGCCTGGCCACGAGGAGCCCAAGCCCAAGCCTGAACAAGTCCAAGACCAGGAGGAGGAGCCGTCCGAGTCCGAGTCTGAGAATGAGGAGGGAAAGACCAGATCTTCCAAAGAAATTGACGAGGAAGACCCTTGGGATGGCTACACTCCCTACGTCGACGTCCTCCGCGTCATAACCTTCTTGCTGCTCGCATCATGCGGCCTCAGCTACGTCATCAGCGGAGGCAAGAGCTGGTTCTGGGGCATGAAGAACAAGCCCGACTACTTGACTGTCAAGTACTACAAGGAGCTCATCACTGGACCAGTTGAGTTGTCCTCTTTCCAGCTACCATTTCCTCTGCTAACACCTAACCATAGCCGCCGCCCCTCTACCTAACTCTTGACGAACTCAAGCTCTACGACGGAACCGACCCCGATAGACCCCTCCTCCTCGCCATCAACGGCACCATCTACGACGTCTCCAACGGCCGCCGCATGTACGGACCCGGCGGCTCATACCACTACTTTGCCGCCACCGACGCCGCTCGCGGATTCGTCACGGGCTGCTTCGCCGAGGACCGCACCGCCGACCTGCGCGGCATGGAGGAGGCCTTCCTGCCCCTCGACGACCCCGAGACGGACGCCCACTGGACTCCCGAGGAGCTCGCTGCCCTCAAGGAAAAGGAGCTGGCTGAGGCCAAGGAGCACGCACACAAGGCCCTCCTGCACTGGGTCAACTTCTTTGCCAACAGCAAGAAGTACTCCAAGTACGGATACGTCAGCAGGGAGGACGACTGGCTCGAGAAGGAGGAGCCCAAGGTGCTGTGTGACCAGGTGCAGGCTACCAGGAAGAAGAGAAAGATTCCTAGCAAGGAGGAGGATTAATTGCGTGTGTGATTAGAGTTACTGCGTGTCTTTGCTTTGGATTAGCCCCCTTAGTTGATCTGTCTTTGTATATCAAAAACTCAAACGAATATGAACATGTCACGACATGAAGAGAGCATGCTTTTAAAAACTCGGTTTCAAGAGTATCTAAATAATACATTGGTCCCTTTAATTCTCGAGTAAAACAGTCCCAACACCATGGATTGTCTGGCCTATCCCGCGGCCGACAAAAAAGAACCATCCAGCCATTGGTATCAAGCCGCCTAATTAATGTTTCCCTTTCATTTCTTTGCGTCGCCAAGTCTATGCGTACATGAACTCATCTTCTAGCCCCCTGTTTGGCTATGTCGCTTACAACAGCAACAAAGCAGCACCAACTGCCAGCACCAGTGAGCTTGGTGCAAGTAGCTTGGGTGCAGATGCTGTGACGATGGACTCGGTTGAGGCAGGGCTGCCAGCGGTAGGAGTACCAGTAGGGGCAGGAGTCTGGATGCCAGTTGGCAGAGGCGAGTCGCCGCCAGAACCGGAGCCAGAGCCAGAGCCATCTCCGCTGCCGCTGCCAGAGTCAGAGCCGCTTCCACCGTTGTTACTGTCGCCGCCAGAGCCAGAGCCAGAGTCGCTGCCACCGCCGTTGCTACTATCACCACCAGAGCCGGAACCGGAGTCATTGCCGCTTCCGCTGTCACCACCGCTACCGCCGTTGCTGCCTCCGTTGTTGCCACCGCCAGTAGCTACATTCACAGGAACAACGTCAGCTCCAGTGGCAGACTGGCAACCGGTGCGGTAGTTGTCAAGAGATCGAGAAGAGTTAGCAGCAGTGCTAATCAAAGTTAGCAAATAGTTCACATCAATTGAACAGTGTTGAACTCACTTCTCGTTGATGACCATGGACATTCCACCCTGGCAGTGCTTGGCCTTGCTGCAGTACAACCACAGGGGCTTTGTGTCCTTGATCTCGATGGTGTAAGTAGGGATCATGCCCATGGCCATGCTGGCCTCGACAGGCATGTAACCCGAGTAGACACCCTCGATGCTCGAGTTGACGTTGCCAATAGGGATGCAAGGGTCGTCAAAAGTGGACTGTGTGACGGTGTGGTTTCCTGCCCAGAACTGGAACTGCACCATGGTGCCGGGCTCTGCTGTGATCTTCTCGGGCCAGAACTTGAGGCCAGTAGCATTTGTAGCCGAGTTCCTGCCTACGGAGACGACCTGAACGTCGACGGCTTCAGGGGGTGTTAGTTAGGGTATAGCTGAGCAGGTATAGGACCACATACCATGAGCAACGCCAACCAGGGCTGCAAGAGAGAGCTGAAGAAAATGCATGATGTCTGAATGAAGGTATTTGACGAGGAAGAAAGAAGTAAAAGGGGGGATGTATTGAGTATCAGGATATACTGTAGCACCGAGAGATGGGAAAGGCGACTCGCGCTCACAAGGACTAGCCTCGTCTGAAGTGAATATTAAGAGAAGGGTGAGAAAAGAAAAAGAAAGAGACAAAAGAGAAAGCCCAGAGAGAGAAGGCTTCTGTTATTGAATTTGTGCGGGATGAAGATGAAGAGGAAACGGGACGAAGAGAGAAAGAAACACCCATCTATTTAAACGAAAAAGTCCATCATGATCTTCCCTCCCCCCCAGGAATAGCTCGCACCTCCGGCCGCGACCCTAGCGGCTGGTTTCGAGGCAGATCTGAAGCACGCTGCCGGTGACGGCGCAGATGGATCTTGGAGGTTCCGTCTCGGCTGGTCACCCTGGGAGGGTTGCAAGCGCCGCTGGGCAGGGAGATGGTGGTGGTTTGAGACGAGGAGAGGGAGAGGTTTGAAACGATGGGTGAGATGAACAATGCCAAGTCTGAGAGGCATCTCGGCTGTCTCGAGTCAACTCGATCGAGACGGTATTTCCTTCAGATCTGTTCAACTTGAACATGGGATGATTGAAAGAATGTTTCTTTCATTGCTTGCCTTTCCCAACCTTCCATTCAGTACTGACTGACAAGATGGTTGACGTTGAATCTGCCTACAGCGAGGCCTTCATCCTGACTCAGTCCCATCACAGCGGCCACCATGGTGGCGTCTAATAGACGAAACGACCAATACCACACCAGAGAACCCCTCCCAAAGATAGAAAAAAAGCCCATCTTGGTGCAGACCGGACCTCTCTAGAGCCGAACAGAAACTAGGAGACGTGCACTTCCCCCGGATGTTGCTTCACCCGTGAGAACCCTGAGACAACCACAGTTTCGCGACCTTTTCTCATTGGTAGCTTAACAAGGGTTGTAACTCTCGGCTGGCCGACTTGCAGATGCGACGCTGTCTGCTCGGCAACTTGTTGTTCCTTGGTTTTTCTGGTCAGGGGTTGTTGGGGTTTCGCCTTGGTTGCAGAATCCAGGCTAAAGTGTGGTAAGGAGACCACGTGAAACGGTCCAGCCTCAGCCATCTCTATAATGGAAGATGGATTTCTTAACCAAAATGCGCCCTGTCATGGGCAATATTGCAGCCGAAATATTGGCATGTTATGTATTTAATTACTCTAATGCATCGCTCTCCTCTTCTGCTGTGACTGAAGAGGTGAATCCCTGCCTAGATGCCACACCACGAACACACCAAGAGTCTTAGCCACCGTTGTAATTCCATCGCTTCATGTCAAGGCTCGTTAGTGCTAAGCCAAATGGATTGTCTAGACAGGCATTGTTGCTTTCCTTGATGATACCAACAACAGAGATGATTTACGTTAGGCATCCCAATTCCTACCCATTCCCAGGTTGTTCTACTTGGTTGATCAGGCTAAAGTCACTGAGGCCAGATGTTAGCACCCGTAGTAATCCGAGAACCCAATTGCTTGAAATACCTATTCTCCTGTTGACTGGGCGCTCAAAACCCAACACCATCCAGTTTCTAGTAGCAAAGATTCTATCATTGTCCTTCAAGTCTAATTGATCTGGGAAGACCTAGAAGAGGGTCGTGACAACACCCATAGCTGCACTATGGTGTAGACCAGTTCCAGTGATAGCTCTCAGATCTCGTCCGATTTCTTGTTTCGTAGTCTCGACACACCAGGTGCCAGCGAGATAGGTATTGGTTCGTCTGAGCAGACCTAAACAGCGTCAGGATACCATCTTCGCATACAATTGCTTGTAACCTCCGCTCGACATACCATGTCCTAGCTCCCTCCACTTCCCCTCAGAGATCCAGGAGCAGCTGCGGCGAAATCTTCTCCAAATCCTCAACCTCCAAGAATCCCCCATCCTTCTCCACCGCCGCACGAGCGATCGCCTCCCTCACAAAGACGTCAAAGTATTTGCCCACCGCATCGTTGGCGTCTCTAGATATCCGCGTCGAGTCCTTGGTGAAGAACTCGTGAAGTAATCGGGTCAACAGATCTCGCGGTATCGTCTTCTCAGGCTCGGGCTCTTCTTCCTCTACGACTTGGACGTCTTGGGTAGAGTCTGCAGGGTCCTCGTCTTCCGAGATTTCGAAGGGGTCGAGAGACCGTCGCACTGGCTCGGGCTCTGGTGCTTTGGTGGCTTTTTTGCCTGCGCCCTTGGGCCGGCCACGGCTTGGACCTGATGTCTGCTTTGGAGGCATGTCTATACTCTTGACAATGGGTAAATCGCCGGCGGTGAAGGATGATTGTGCTTGTGACGCGTGTCTGGTAACATTAGTTGAAGTAACGCGTCAAGCTTAAGGTTCAATCAAGATGCACATTGCTTAGTCAGCAGGGTTGCGCACTTGACCTCACCACTGCTTTTGGGTCACACAAATCATCATTGTAGGCGCAATTGGCTTGCACCACATCACAGAGCATAAGAAGCATGTACGGTATCAAGGGAAATTGCATTGGTGTATATTACAGCGGCCTAGAACGGAAGGCAAAGCAAGATGAGAAAAAGACGCCGTGCCTATGCCACTCTAACCCGTAAAGAGCTGCTGTTTCCAGAGGACCACGTCGGGTATCTGCGACAACTTCCCTCGTCTGCACTTCCATCTCGCCTTTTTGTTTCAACCAGCGGACGCCATGTCAAGCCCGCGGATTAAGTTCTCTCCGAATCCCCATTCCCCCGAGTCTATACAGGGTGTGTTGTTGTACACGACGTTTACTTGAAGGCCTTGCCGAAGAGGAGGACCTGGAGCTGATCGTAGATGGACAGGACACCAGCACCGGCAACACCACGGAGGATGTTGGCACCAGCACCCTTGAAGAGGGACTTGACACCCTCCTTGGCGACGATCTGGCGGGCAGCATCAAGAGTGTTCTTGTACTTGACGGCCTCACCAGAGGTCATCATCATGCGTCGTCGGATGGTGTCAAGAGGGTAAGAGGCGATACCGGCACCGGTGGTGACGATCCAACCAAGGGCGAAGGAGGCAAGGAAGTTGTTGGCAAGGGGACCGGTGAGGACGACGGGCTTGATGGAGTCGTACATTCCGAAGTACAGACCACGGTAGACGATGATACCAGCAACGGAAGGCATGAAACCACGGTAGAGACCGGCAATACCGTCAGAGGCGAGGGTCTTCTTGTAGACGTCGACGAGACCGTTGAACTGACGGTCACCACCGGACTTGGCGTTCTTGGCATCGTTGGCAAGACGAGTACGGGCGTAGTCCAGAGAGTAGACGAAGAGAAGAGAGGTGGCACCAGCAGCACCACCGGAGGCCAGGTTACCAGCCATCCAGAGGGCGTAGCCATCCTTGTCCTTCTTGTAGCCGAACATCTTCTTGAACTTGTCGCGGAAAGCGAAGTTCAGGGCCTGGGTAGGGAAGTATCGGATGACGTTGGCAGTGTTGCCTCGCCAGAGGGACATGACACCCTCATCGGCCATGGTGCGCTTGAAGCAGTCACCAATGCCGTTGTACTTGCGGTCGAGACGACCGGTCTTGAGCATCTCATCCTATTGTCATGGTTAGGGACTGTTGGAGATGGGTGTTTGCAATGCGCATGTCGCACGTGATAGCCGAGAGCTTAGGGCTCATGCAGCTATGCGATGCTGAAATGCACAATGCTGAGCGATGGTGCTAACCTGGTTCTGGATAAGAAGCTTGACACGCTCAATGGGAGCGGCGGCGGTCTTCGAGACGGCGGCGGAAACACCACCCACTGGGATATATGTCAGTATTCGTCGAGGTTGAAAATGTGTGTTGGCCCAAGCTCAGCTCGAGGGGACGACGTCGTCCTCGAAGTGAGGTGGGGGCGGCATCGGTAGGCGGGAACATACTCAGGAAGTCGGCCACGAAGGGCTATGAAAAGACACGTTAGCCATTGCTCATTGATATTGTGTATCCCAAATCGACCACCGGCCAGATGGCAGCGATGCGATAAATGCTGGCTTGGTCGGGCGGCAGTGATATCGGTGGTGAAACCAAGGCCAAACCCCGCACGAGATCAATTGAATCTTCAATTGTGCTCGACGAGGCCCAATCCATCAAGCATCAAGCAGATATCTCGCACACGCGGCATTTCACGGCCGAGAGGATATGGTCGATTGAGGGGAATCGAGAAGAAAAAACTTACCGGCATGCCCAAAACCTTCTGCGGCTGCTCAGACATGGTGACGGCTGTGAAGGTCTTTCCCTTGAACAAGAAGAAAGGATTGAGGGGAGATGGAGAGATGAAGAAAGAAAGAGAGAGAGAATGAAGGGAGGAGTCGAGAGAAATAAATCTGCGCCGACGGGGGGTGAGAGGTATTTGGGGGAGAGGGAAAAAAAATTGCGGCGGATCTGGAGGAGAGGCGCTTTTGAGCGAATCTTCCCGGCTCGCGCTAAAGGGAGCTGGGACCCCCAGCCAACCAAGCCCCAAGCCAGCCTCTGTCTCCAGGCTTTCCCACGGCAACAAGCAACAAGGACACCTGGCAGCCTGAGGCCGCACCTTAGCCTTGCCCGCTGGAGGGCTCCAGCTTCTCCCGCGGGGCCCTTTCAGGGGTGGCCAACAGCGACAGGTGGCCACTCAGTGGCACTCCAGTGGACTCCGGGGTGGGTCCCGCTGGGCAAATCCTGCGCCTATCCTGGCCTGCGAGAGCCAGGCCGGCTGCAAGATGAGATGCCGGTTCACCCCGATTTTTTGTCGAGCGCCGAGACCTAGACCCATCTTGGGAACCGCGACGGGCTCGAGCTGGGGCTGCTTCTGCTTGGATTGACGGATACGTCTCGGTACATTTGGAGTTTCTACTGTACGGGGTACCTGCTGTACGGTGTGAATCTCGACTCGACGGGCTGTCTGGGGCGCTG
>JABEEN010001928.1:0-42552 GCA_013363205.1 Fusarium tuaranense | reverse complement strand
CCTAAGAGGAGTATATATGTCGCCGAGTATTGTCCCTAGGGAATATATCTATCGCTAAATCATTCAACTCCGTTATGCCCCAGTTCACGAGCGACACGATGGCCGTCGACTCGAACAGCAAAAAGCTCAACATGGCGGAGAACAAGGAAACCGGTGACGTCGATAACGGCGAGGTCGTGATTCACAACGATGACCAAATCATCGACGATGGCGTTCGACGAGCTCTCAAATCCCGTCATCTGCAGATGATAGCCCTCGGAGGTGTCATCGGCCCCGGAACGTTCTACGCCACAGGCTTCGCCCTGCAATATTCTGGTCCTGCTGGCTCCTTAATTGGGTACATCATTGTGGGCCTCGACGTCTTCTTCGTCACCCAGTCGTTGGGCGAGATGGCGACGCTGTTCCCGACGACTGGATCGTTTAACGAGTTCGCCGGCCGATTCGTCGATCCTGCCCTCTCTTTTGCCCTCGGATGGAATTATTGGTATATGTGGGTAAGTGGACTTTGATCTCGATGCCTACTGTACCTACATCCAAATCATTCGCTAACCCTGCTGTGACAGGGAACGATTCTGGCCAACGAGTACAATGGCGCTGCCTTGGTTCTGAGCTTCTGGACCGATAAACTCCCCAACTACGCCTGGATTTTGATCTGCTGGGTCTTCTTCATGGGAACCTCTCTACTCGACGTCTTGGTTTATGGTGAAATGGAATTTTGGTTGGCGACTTTCAAATTCATCGTGACAATCATTCTATACCTAGTGGCCATGTAAGCTGCCCTCCCTTCCCAACCTCCGGGTAGTACTAACAACGGCACTCCAGTCTCATCAACACCGGTGCCATCGGTGGCGACTACATTGGATTTCGCTACTGGGACGACCCCGGTGCTTTCGCAAACGGCATCAATGGCTTCGGCAAGGTCTTGGTCTTGGCTGCGGTCATGTACTCGGGAACTGAGGCAGTGGCAATCACTGGCGGAGAGTCTCGAAACCCCAAGAGGGACATCCCCAAGGCGCTGAAGCAAACCTTCTGGCGCATTCTGATCGTATACGTTGGCATGATCTTCTTCACGGGCCTAATTGTGCCCTACAACTCGGAAGGACTGTTGAACGCCACATCCAAGTCGGCTTCGTCTCCCTTCACTGTCGCCCTGAACCAAGCGGGCTGGGCGGGCGCTGGCAACCTGATCAATGCAATCATCATCATCACGCTGCTCTCTTCAATTAATTCCGCCATCTACATTGCTAGTCGCACCATCTATGCTCAGGCCAAGGCTGGACGGGCCCCGCGGTTCCTTTCCAAGGCGACTTCCAACGGTGTCCCGGTCAACGCCATTGTCTTCACAAACCTTTTCGGCCTCATCTCGCTGCTCAATATCTCTGAGAACGCTGGCAATGTATTCAGCTATCTGCTCTCAATCTCTGGCTCAGCTGCATTCATTGCCTGGGCATTTATCGGGTTAACTCACGTGCGCTTCCGAGCCGCCGTGAAAGCCCAGGGCATGCCTCTCTCCTCTCTTCCATTCAAGGCCTTGGGGTACCCCTATGTCCCCTGGACACTTTTCGGGGCCAACATCTTCCTCGTCATAATTTCTGGGTACACTACGCTCTTGACACCCTTTGACCTTAAGGGTTTCATCTTCGCTTACCTGGTCATCCCCATCTTCATTACCCTCTACGTCGGGTGGAAGCTCTGGCACAGTAGGTTTCTCGCCCGTGAACGACTTGAGTATAGTTTTACTAACAAGATAATCAAAGAAACGAAATGGGTTAACCCTGCCGAAGCTGACATTACGAGCGGCCGGAGAGAGTGGTTGGGCGGTACAGACGAAGAAACAGCTCCCAGGGGAATCTTTGGCAAGGTTAAGAATGTACTTGTTGGCTGAATATGGATGAAGGCGTGGGACGAAACGTGTAGTGTACTGTTTTGTTTTGTTTCTCTCAAACTATTTGAAGTTAGTTGTCAACGTCTGTCGCCACGGAGGCCATTGTTTATTCAAGATCTATTGTTTGTCTAACTCGGCTTTGTCCTTGTAATGTTGCTACCGCACCCGCAGTGAGTGGGCTGCGTGGTCGTATATCTGGAGAACGAACCACCAGCCAATTAGTCATTCATGATATCTTGATTGAATCTCCTGCAAAAGGTCTCGGATGCAGAATGATTGCACCATGGAAATATCAGGATCGGAAGACAACATGCCAGCGAAGCCTGATTCTGATCGAGTGAGTGACCCGACCCTGGTCTTTCGCGATAAGAATGCTCCTCTCCCCCGGATTTCCAAGTCCTTTCCGATGAATTAATTGTATCCAATCAAGTTAATAAACGTCAATGGACTGGCATCCGATCGGGATGCGATGCGATGCGATGCGACAGACGCTCCTGGTGGAAAGAAACATGGGGTAATGCTCGTCGGGGTGTTTCGGAGTCTTCAGGGTCTTCGGGCTGACTGTCCGCGAACGCTGGTAGTGTTCACTCCGCCAACTAACTATTAATTCACGAAGGGCCAGTAGCTATGTGAGTGGACTAGGTAGTAAGATTACATGGCCGCACCGTCATCCGAATTCTCGAGCCCCAAGTTCGTGACCCTCTATACTGTTGATCCTACTTGTCCCAAAATGCGAAACACCAAGATGGATCTGGACGCCGAGGAAGCAGCGTTTCAGGACCTTGCGGATTCGATCGAGCAGGAGTGGCAATCTCCTAGACAGGCACATCTGAAAAGGTTAGGTTGCGTTGCAAATGTTCTGATAGTTGATGGATCCAAGGCAAACAAACTTACACCTCTTAGACCCTACTCAGCCAAGACAATTGCCGCGTTGCGAAACACAATCCCTATCTCTTACCCATCGAGCTTGCAAGGTGATAAGCTTTGGCATCTTTTGAATGAACACCTGAAAAATGGTACGCATGAGAAGACGTTTGGTACGACCGAACCTACTGTGGTTTCCCAAATGGTCAAGCATCAACAGGTGAGTCAAGTTGGAGTCGAGTCCATGCGTGTCAAAATTTACTTACTTAAACACAACAATAGACTGTGTATGTTTCGGGGGCACTTTGCGGTCTCTCGGAAGTTCAGCATCCTGGCTGCGATCATGCAGACTACCCATGGGACACAGTCCCCAAGGTCGTCGAGAAGATCTTCAAAGCCCAACTGTGGCACGACCAGCGCCAAAAGCAGTTCAGATTACACCACACAAAGGCTGAGCGGGAGAAACTTGAAGCCTACGACTTCATGGCGCCCATCATTGCTGATGGCGACATGGGCTTCGGAGGACTGACGTCGACGGTCAAGATGACCAAGTTATTTGTTGAGGCGGGAGTCGCCATGATTCACCTGGACGATCTCGCCATTGGCTTGAAGAAATTCACGATTGGCGAGGGTCGAACCGTGGTGCCTACTAGCGAGTATATCGCTCGCCTCACGGCCGTTCGCATGCAATTCGATGTCATGGGGTCAGTACTCAACTCATGCACGCTCGTGCCTCGCCGCGACTCCTATGCTGACGATGTTTCTCCAGTGTCAATACGTTACTGATGTGTCGATGTGACACAGACCGTTCTCAATTCATCACGAGCACAATTGATCCAAGGGATCACGAGTACATCCTAGGCGCCACCCACGACGTGAAGCCTCTCGTGGAGGCGGTCTCGTCGGGAATGGCTGAGGGCAAGACGTACATGCAGGCACGCGATGAATGGAAGGCCAGCGCAGGCTTGATGACCTTTGACGAGGCGGTCAAGGCCAGATGCAACGGCAACGAGCAGAAGTACCAACAGTATCTGGCAAAGGCTTCCGTGTACGGCACGTCACTCAAGGATCGGCGCCGATTCGCCAAGGATGCTATAGGAGAGGACGTTGTTTTCGACTGGGAGCTGCCGAGGTCCAAAGAGGGCCAGTATATGTGGAAGCCAAGCGTCAAGACAATCGTGGAGCGAGCTGTTGCAGCTGCTCCCTTGGGAGATATGACTTGGGCAAGAATGGATGCGCCAGGTGAGCAAGAATATCAACCATGACATGACATGGCAGCGGAAAAGAAGAAACTGACGCTGCACAGTCTGGAGGGACATTCTCGAATTCCACACCGAAGTTCGGAAGATCTTTCCTGATCGGCTCTTCGCCTTCGGATTCACTGGCATGTACGACTATACAAAGGCAGGTTTCACTGATGAGCAGATCCGCTCCATCAGCGACGACATGGCCAAGCTGGGCATTGTTTGGCAGGTCCAGCCGATCTGGGCTGTCGGCGGACTAAACATGACGGCGGAGAAATTCGCAAAGGAGTGGCAGCAAGACGGCATTGCGGGTTACATTGAGAACATTTCCAAACCGTCCCGCGTGCCACCCATTGTCGATGGGTTCCACAAGCCTAGCTATGCTGGATCTTATCTGGCTGACGCTTTCTTCGCTGCCGTGGCTGGCCAGGAGATCACGCCGTAGTCTGACACGGATCGATGGTTTGGGAACGCAATTCAGCTCAAGCATTGTGGGAATGGCTTCAAGTCTTTCGTTGGCGGCTAAGATGCATATTCTGTAAAGTAAAGTGAGGAGCCACGGTTATCAAAGCGCCCTATGGCTCCAGGATATCGACCATTTCGTTCAGGTCTCCATCTACTTTATGAATAAGTCCAATGTGATATTCTTCATGGCTGACATGGCATTTCAAACGAGCTCCGCGGTTTGCACCATTTTTTTGAGCCCTACAGAGGAGAAAACAAGTCGCTTTTGTTGTTATAGCTGATGGCTTTGACATCATTGCAGCCTATAATAAAGAAAACAAGTCGCACATCCCTGGATTGAGGTATATTCTCTGAATATTTAATGACGGATTTGTCGGTCTGGCCATGTCCATTCCGCACGGCAAGCCGCTAGGTTCTTTAGCCAAAGACACGCAGTAGAAGCTAAAGGCCTCGGTTCAAAGGCTAGAAGAGATCAGAACCCAATCAGAAACGTTGAGATTTCTATACGAGATGTGCGAATCCAATCTAAGAACAATGTCATGTCAGGTTTTATGGGAGAACTCGAATCATGCTAATTATATTCACTGTCCGAGTTTGTTATGGTATCGTTTCCTTTTACAGAGTTCAACCTCGCCGTGGCCTTTATCTCCCCAAGCATTTACAAGGTCGACGGATGGGGATCCTGGAATCGAGTGAGCAAGACTGAACGAGTGTATGATAAGGCCCCGAACGTACCACAATGATAGTGTATTTGTCAATTAGTACGCTACCGTCCTCCCCTTTGCGGAAGTGCATGCGGGCGGCCCAGGTGAAAGTGGACTTCATGCCATCTAGGGACACATTGTGGCTGCGCCCGTGCATCATCACCTCATCAGCGTTGGCACCGAATGGAAAGACCTTGTAAACGGTATGATCACGACTCTGAACAACAGCCCAGGACTTGGTGACAAGTTTGATCAAGTCTAGTTCAGCTATATCAGCGAGGAGCACCGTAGTCGCGGTTTGAGTATTACTCACTCTCTCTGCCCTTGACGTTGGTCGCACCTTTCTTCAACTCAGCGTCTTCGGTGAAGTGTGAACCCCATCTTTCAAGCTCTTTGTTGTCCACAGCGTAGTATAGGCTTGCAATGTGCGCTTTGATGGCTGGGTCAAGGACACTGTCGTCACTGTCAAAAGTCTTGGGACTCGGTGCCATGTTGCAGATTGCTGGCCAGGTCAGAACACTGGCAAATGTTTGGTGGGCGGTCAATGAAGGCCGAGGTTAAAATGTGAGTCTGACGGACGCGATGTTGCTCACTTGACTCAACGTACGGACAGTTAAGAAGGGCCTTCCCTTTTTCAAAAACCTCTTATCTTCCCATCAGACAGCGAGACTAACAAATGTCCTTCCCCGCGTGAGTGTGGGTCTCCTCGGACTCGAAGTGCGATCTAATAGATGACGGCTCTTCGGCCTTAAAATCCGATGCAGGTAGTTGGCTTGTTATCAATCGCCCTCCATGTCCGATAGATCCTTCGACAGGATAGACCCTATTTTCTGCAGTGGCTGCATTGGTAAACCACGTTCTCAACCAAGGCGCTCGGGGCGGCGATACGCGACACGGCCAGGAAGTTCTATCCTGCTGGCAGAGTGCACAGCGCGGAGAGTGGGCGGCCATTCAATGATCACGACATGCGCGCACGGGGAGATGCAATTTCGCTATATATCGTGCACCGCGACGTAGGCCTAAATACACATTTTGAAGCAATTTATATAATTAAGACGGCATAGTAAGAGGAGGGTTGCATAGATACGGCACCAGTATCCAATCTGAGATAGAATTAAGAGTTCAAGCGTTTGAATATAGATCATGTCTATTCTCGATTCAGGCTTTCGACATCTTCAGCTGCCACGGCAGGGGGGTTTCCGCCGCCTTTACAGGTCCAAGGTCGCCGCCTAGCTTGCGACGGGTTGCAAATGCCTCGATGTCAGCATTGTCGACAAAGTTACCGTGGAACCCTCTTCGTGGCCTCAGAGGTAGACGAACAAGGCCAATTGGCCCGCTGGCAACGTCTTGAGCCTTAAAGATTGCAAGATCTTGTCGCATTTCGTCAAGACGGTCGATGACCGCCAGAAGATACCCGTCTCCTTCTGGCGCCGTTGGCGAGGCCGGAACGAAGCATGGCTCCTCCAACGTGCTTGTCGACCCTACATACCACGATTGCTCTCTGCCGGTCTCCCAGTCATAGCCGACGAGCGTGTTCCAGATGCCAGTGCTCGGTGGCCCGCACCTTTCGAAGTCGTAAGGTTTAGAAGCATCCGAGCTGACCGCCCAGTAGTGGCGATAGGGTTTCCCCAAGAAACGCTCATCAATACGCGCAAACTCGACCATGGAGTGGACGGTCTTGGTGGGTTCTATGTTTTCAAGCGTCGAGAGGTTATCCAGGTCAAAGACGTATCTTGACATGGGTGATGTCATCGGCCGTCGCTCCGGGGCCTCTCCTTCGGGAGGAAACCACCAAAAGACATTATCATCGGCCATAGACAGATCGAAGACCAGTTTGTTGTCGTCTGTCTGGTACGTGCCAGCGATATGGCCCTGGAAGCAGTTCTTGGTTCGGACCCATGTCATGTCCTCGCGCGTTGGCCTCCGTCGTGGCGCGATTCCGAAATAACCGTATTCTTCCCGGTCCCAGGCCCAGTAGTTACCGCCTTGCTTTATCCTTTCAAGATCAGCCTTTAGGGGCGTGAGGGGGAAAATGATCCAGTCGTCAGTGAAGGCAAAGTCGTGGATGAATCCCGCATAGGGCATTTCGAACCAAACTTCGTGAGTCTTTTCGCCGTTGGCGTTGATGGAGTAGTACACAAGCTGGGAAGAGGCACAGTTACCATCTCCGCCGGCCTGGTAGCCAAAGGTAAGCATCTCTCCTGAGGCCGGGTCGATCTTGGGGTGAGCTGAGAAGACGGGCGAAAGCACCTGTCCATCGAAATCGTAGCGGCCAATTGTCTCGAGCGTAACAGGGTCTAACGCGAATGGCGGCCCGTCTTCCTTCAAAGCAAGCATAACACCTCGCCAAAAGACAATGTTGGTGTTAGCAGCTGTGCGAATGACACCGTGAACGGATTCGTCGTCAGTGTAGGGGTTGCGATAGCGGCCAAAAAGTGACCGACGTGCCTCTGATTCGAGCTTGAAGCGATCTGTTTGCACAAAACGACGCTTCCAATCTACGTGTCCGTCGAAGATACGGAAGGCACTTACGACACCATCGCCATTGAAAAGGATGTCATCTTCGAATCGGGGAGGCATGTTGTGGTCCATTTGCATGCTGTAGTAAGTTCCGTTGATGGCATCCGGGATGATGCCCATGGTCTCGACCTCCTCGATGGAAGCCTCAAAGCGTGTAGGGATGAACGCTTTCGAGAAGACTGAGGTATTGGGAAATTGCGTGCGAGTTGTCGCTAGTCGTTGGTCGACGTAAGCCGGGCGGTCCGGGTTGGCAAGCAATTTTGATGTCATGGTTCTAGATGTCGATTGACCAAATAAATAGGAAAATTGACCTTTTCGATAGCTCTCACACAAGTTCAATAGATGTTAGTTAAGATGGATTGATGTTTTCAGAAGTCGGACTGTTCCCTTTGAAATCTCGCCATGGGGACTTGTCCGCTACTTAAAGATAAAATACAGTTGGCTCATCTTTCTAACACAGGCGGATTGAAAAGTTCTCGTCATTTGTTGGATCAGTCGCAAGTAGTGCGCCCCCTAGGCCAAGGTTGGCGAGACTAGCTTCGGGTTCCGAGAGGAGACACGGAACACGTCTCGGACCCCGACCTTTTTCTAGTCTCAATGGGTACCTCCGGTGAACCGAGAATAGCCCTCCAATGTCAAGAGAGCTTGGTCGTTATAAAGTATGATGAGCTACTGCTAATAGTACTAGTAGTCAGTCATCGAGTGAGCTTCGACTAGGTACTCAACTTGGCACCCCCATCTTTTGGTCATCTGCTGTGCCCTTTCACGACAATATGACGCCACCCAATTACATTTTCACTCCTCCTCTGAACGATCCCCGTTTAAGGGGCGCCAAGCCTCAAGAATACAACAAACGTCACGAGAGTGGCATGATTATAGAGACACATGTTTCGGTACCCCTCCGCACTGGATCCCATGCATTCTCGGACGTGTATCGACCCGAAGATGAATCAACTCAAGTTCCGTTACTGATTGCTTGGACTGTAAGTTTCCGCTGACGGGTTGTTTGCATCTCGGTGGACAAACCCCGTCTCCGTAGGTCTTCAAAGTTGTCGTATGCTGATGGACTCAAATCAGCCCTACGGCAAGCATGATCCTGCACCGTTGCACAAGATATATCCTAATTCAGGAACACAACGCTCATGGTGCTCCGAGTATACCTGTTTTGAGGGCCCGGACCCTCTTTACTGGTCCAAGCACGGGTACGCAGTGGCTATGGTCGATGTTCCCGGAACGTGGCTTGGCGACGGGAGGGCGATATTCTCTTCTGGTGCCGAGGAAGCAGAAAATTTCTACGACGCCATAGAATGGTTCGCTGCTCAGAAGTGGTGTACTGGGAAAGTTGGCCTGAGCGGCGTCTCATACCTGGCCGTCAGCCAGTGGCACGTCGCAGCTCTGAGACCTCCAAGTCTCTCGTGCATTGTCCCGGACGAGGGTTGGACCGACTTTTACCGCGAAGTCATGTGCCATGGTGGTATTCCAGACACCAGCTTCTTCCCATACATCGCCGAGCGCTGGGGAGCATCCATCAACCCCATCGAGAATCTCATGGAAGAATTTCACCAACACCCCTTCTTTGACGAGCTCTGGGAATCCAAAAAGGCCCAGCTGGATAAGATACAAGTTCCGGCACTTGTTATTGCCAGCTTTGCAGACCAGGGCCTACATACCCGTGGGACTCTTGAGGGCTTCAAGAAGATTTCCAGCCAAGAAAAATGGCTTATTGTACACCGTCGCAAGAAGTGGGCCTTTTTCTACACCCCAGAGGTTGTGGAAAAGCAACGTGCCTTTTACGACAAGTTTTTGAAGGGAATCAAACAGTCCCAAGTCGAAGAGTGGCCACCGGTCCTCGTTGAAGTGGGTGATCGATTCTACGACGGAAAGTGGCGCT
Organism: Fusarium tuaranense; assembly: GCA_013363205.1. NCBI lineage: Eukaryota > Fungi > Ascomycota > Sordariomycetes > Hypocreales > Nectriaceae > Fusarium > Fusarium tuaranense. Next base: position 32,979 of record JABEEN010001928.1, on the reverse strand, counting down.
ACGAGGCGGAGTGGCCCCTGAGACGCCAAGTTCTCACGTCCTTCTTTCTTGATAGCCAGGAAGGCTGTTTGGTAGACAAACAACCGCATTCGTGCCACAGCGCAGACTATGACGCTTTGGGAGGAGGGCCACATTCAACTCGGGCCGTGTACACCAAGACCTTCACCTCCGATACCGAGATCACGGGACACATCTCGGCTACTTTGTTCATGGAGACTACCCAAGGAGACGACATGGACGTTTTCGTTGCGATATACAAGTTGGGATCCCAAGGAGAGTTAGTGGGGCAGACATTCTATGCCCAGTAAGCCACTGTCCCGCGCGACTGAAATGTCTGTCTGACGTGTGTATGTGTGCAACAGGTTTGAAGACGGTCCAGTTTGCCTGGGTTGGCTCCGTGCGTCTCGCCGTGAGCTAGATGAGCAGGCCTCAGTCCCTGAGCAGCCTATTCACTTGCATAAGCGGGAATTGAAGCTCGCTCCTGGCCAAGTGTACGAGCTAAACATCGAGCTCTGGGCTAGCTCAATGGTCTACCATGCAGGCGAGAAGCTTTGCTTCATTGTCCAAGGCACCGATATTGCTGTTAGTGCTTCCATGGAACACTTTACTACCTACTCTGCTGACTCAAATTCATAGCGGAAGACGAATTTAAACGGTTTCCAGCATATCCTTACTCGCCACGAAAGTCGACAAGTCAACACAGGAACCCACAAGCTGTGGACCGGTGGTGCCTATCCATCACAGCTTTTAGTGCCCATTATTCCAAATGACGAGTAGCCTATCATCTTTTAGGGAAGGAGGAGCAAAAATGGTGTAGCATGCTTCCGCTCAAGTTAACTAGGTCCTGCCATTAGAAATGTTTCACTCCTGGGATGAGCTCTCTATTACCTACTTAAGAGGCATAATAGAGTGTTTCTTCCACACTTGACCCACGAGTTGTTGTAGTTGTACACGTGATGCGGTCTCTGTCATGTTGCTTTACTCTGGTTGTTCAGGAGACATTTCAGATTCTAGGCTCGTTTATGACTATTCATTCATTTGAAAGGTCGCTTGCAATATGACGATTCTCAACGCCACCAGACATCAAGGTTCTCTAGGGTTTTAAGAGTTTATCCTTTATTTTCACTAGTCCCTACAGATGCCAAGACAATGGACATCATCTACCACCCTCCCCGATCCAACGGCAAGACCGTACCCGTTATTACTATTTATTGACTATTCATCGATGTGATTTGCTCATGCATTCGGTACACAATATGTTAGTCACGGCGGCATCATAGGTATTGCCTCTGCTATAGGAAATACAAACTGAGTAGTAGTATAAGACTGAAACCAAGGACCGCACCACCTCTAAAAGGTGATCGTCTTCAACGTCATAAACTCTTCAAAACCCCATTGGGCGTTAAACCGACCCCATCCGCTGTTCTTTAACCCCCCATGAGGCGTGGAAACGTCGTCATGGACTGTCATTGAGTTGATGTGAACAGCCCCGGTACGAATCTTCTTGGCCATTCCGAGAGCCCTGGCCAAGTCTCTGGTAAAAATCGAAGCCGTAAGCCCATAGTCCGTGTCGTTGGCAACCTTGATGGCCATTTCCCAACTAGAAATCCGTAAAATTGACACCGAAGGACCGAAGGACTCCTCGTGATAGATTTCCATGCTGCTGTTAACCCCAAATAACATGACGGGGCGCATCTGGTGCATATTCTGTTTTCCACCTTGTTCATTGGCGTACTTGGGTGCCTCTCCTGGGATGATCTCGGCACCAGCTGACTTGGCTTGTGCGATAAGACTAGCATTCTTCTCCACACCAGCTGACATGGCGAGAATCATAGCAGGAGAAGATGCTGGAGCCAAGACATCCATGCTTTTGACAAGTGCTGATCGAAACTTGTCGTATATTCTGTCGTGGACGAGTATTCTCTCTGTTGACATGCAGACTTGTCCGCTCTAGCACGTTGGTTAGCTATCAAACTTTATTGTCGGGCAAAAAGCTCGTACGTGGAAGAAAGCTCCTTTGACACACTCCATGGCTGCCAGCTCAAGGTCCGCATCTTCGAGAACGATGGCACTCGCTTTGCCACCGAGCTCCATGAGACACGGCTTCAGCGCCTCACCAGCCACTTTGGCCACAATGCTTCCGACCCTGGTACTCCCTGTAAAATTAACCTTTCTGACGGCCTTGTGTTGGATCAAAGTTCTCGTTATCTCTGCGGCATCCTCTGGTCGATGGTATAGAATATTCAAACAACCACGAGGCAACCCCGCATTGGTGAGAAGATCTCCGATTGCCCAAAAGCAGCGGGGAGACCGTTCTGACCCTTTCAAAACGCATGTGTTTCCGGCGGCGAGAGCGTAAATCACAGACCGAATGCCAAGAATATACGGAGCATTCCTGTCGGTAGCCGAGTAAGTCATCCGCGTATTGTGAGACGAAAAGTAGGGTATGCTTTTTGCCATTTGAGAGGAAGGGACACGCACCAAGGGGCTATAGACAGTATGACTCCATACGGCTCCTTCACGATGAGTGAATTCGACGTTTCCAAGAAGCCAGCTGGGATTGACCCGTAGATGGTCGAGATCCTTCCACCTACGTCTCGTAGTATTTGGATCATATGCGGCACTTCAAACTGTTGCGTGTATGTTGCTGGTGCCCCTGTTTCTTGTGTCTCGTACTGACTGAACTCCTCTATTCGCTGTTCAAGCAACGTGGCTGCTCGGAGGAAAATGTCTCGCCGCTCTGTAGGTGTCGTTCTAGACCAGGCCGGAAATGCTGCATCGGCTGCCTCGACAGCGTCAATGGCATCCTGGTTGGATGAGCTAGTACAATGCCACAGCAGTGTGTTCGAGGTGGGGGATATGATGTCAAAAGGATTGCTTTCGCTTGGGCCCCTTTCTATGCCATTGATGAGCAAGGGCACCGTCGGCAGAAGGACGGAGGCGTTTGAAGGGTGCGAAGACATTGGTAGTGAAAACGTAGTCTAGGTGGAAGCTTGATCTGGAATTGGGGCGGGCCTGCATCACAGGAATGCAGAGCCGGGTGTTTAATGACTTGAACTCTACTTGTGAGTCGGGCTGAGTATGAGACCATCCATCTAAACCTAGGTCAGCCACGATACATCTCGGGTTCCGGAAGGTTGAGCTGTAAGGGAGTGGCTCAGCCCCGCGGAGTGCCCGGATGAGCGGGGTTGCAGGGTCAGGTTACGTTGTCGTGTTCCGGGAGAGGTCGAGTCAAAGGAGGCTTGGGCCGGACACTGGGCTCCCCAAGGATCGGGTTGCCATCGGAAGAAATTCTTCCCATGTTTCTTAACGGTATGAGGTAAAATGCGGTAAAATTCCGTCGCTTGCGGTATGCAGTACCCTCAACAAGAGTCACCGCCCAACCCCAGTCTCTAGCCCCTTGACATATTCTTTCCACCATGGCGTATCATTTTCTAGGCCGAGGGGGAGAATATCCCAGTTTGGTGACATCCGTGTGTCTGTGGATACTCGGATGTGTGTGTTTAGTCGTCGTTCACATGCTATTTCAGCGATATGCCTCACCCTTGCGCAAGGTTCCAGGGCCAGCCATGCCAGAGTCAAGGCATCAATGAGAGCCGTGACACTGCAGGTCTGTCACTTACACTTCAATTCTCGGTTGGAATTCGGGGAATTCTCATATCACCTGTTCTCCCAAACACATCTGCGGCTCGCTATCTCGAATACAGAGGGCATGAACTTCAATTTCAACTCTTGATGCAATTATCTGTTACTAAGCTGCCGCCCTAAGTAAATTAGACTCCGCCTCAAGCTGGGTGATTTTCCCTTCTGCATCAAGGTGGTAGAAGACAATCATCTTCACGATTGGGCCTGTCTCTTGGCTGATAGGGCCCCATTTGCCCGCGAAGTTCTCAGAGTTTGCTTCTGCGGTCTTTGCAGTAAACTCTGTGTGGAATTCTGCGACTACATAGTGGCCTTCTTGATCCATGATAAGCTTTTTAGGGACCAAACGTTCCCGGTATTGCTGATGGAGGGGTTTCACCCAAGCCAAATATCCCCTCAGGTTCTTTTCATAAGGCAGACTTTTGATGTTCATCTTCGATAGTGATTAGCTATCGCCGAAGTCCCAGACACACACAAAGCCTGAACGTGTGACATTATCGGGTATCTCGTTGCCATTACACTTACAAATATGTGCTCATGGTAGTACTGTACGTAGGTATCAAAGTCATCGGTATTGAACGCATCGATGTAGCTATACACATCCCTCAAGCTCTGAAAGCATCGGCCATTAGAAAGAGAAGTGGGCATTTTGGTAGGGGCAGGTTGAGAGGATATGTTACTGTTCGCTTGTCGTTGAAGGAAATCAAGTCGCATCTGCTTATTTAGGACTAGCAGACGCCCATATATCTTCGTAGGGACCGTCGCTAAATATATCGGCCAACTTCAGGTCTCTAGCCCCCCTCAACAGCCCGAGTGGACCACCCGTCGGAACCCGATGCGTCGGAACCCGATGGCTTACTGTAGTTTTGCCACCTTCTCTGGCATGTTTGTGATGATCATGACTGCTAGAAACACGGTTCGTTGTCACAAAAGACAGCTATCGAAAGGGCCCGACTCCGTCTCCAACTACCGAAGGTAGTCAATTGGGCGAAGCGCTGTGTTAAGTCATCCCGCACTTCCCCTCGCTTCAACGTTGACGTTGGTTGGGAGTCACGCGAGTTTGCGATGGGGATGGATGATCTCCTGTTTACTGCTCTGGCCTGCCCAGTACCAAACAAGTAGCACCACACCCCCAGAGCATGGCAAGAGGATCTAGTTGAATGATGTTCACGATACAAGAGATGCAATTAGGAAGACACGATGTATGGTTTTTCGATGTTTGGGATCCACGGTCACCTGGAATGGGAGCGGTGTGCCACGGAATGGAAGAAACCAACCTACTGCAAGGATGCCGGCGACCGCCGGCTCGAGAACGACGTCGAGCGGTTGAGCAGATCTGCCGAGAACATCTGCCGACGAGCAATGCAGCTTAGACGCCAAGGCCTTCAACTTGAGCTTAAACTTTCGGCACGTATCTACGTTATTATCTACCGCCGATCGCAAGAAACCAACCACTGCCGTCAGCTGGCCAACTACCTCGCGAAACCTGCTAGCAATGCTGATGGGTAGTTGGCTGATTGGTTCGATCGATAGATGAGTTCTGGGAATCCCTATCCCCACCACCACACCATTTGGTAACATTTCATGATAATAGATGAGGCTCATCGGGGTGTGAGAGCCATATTCCAATTCCTTTCTTGGGCCAGCGAGTGGGATAGAGGCAGTACTCTGCCACAAACGGGTGTCGGACCCCAGCTTGAGCTAAATTGGGAGCAGGGCTATGTTTTCCAAGGGTATCATGATGCATTCCTGGTGATAAACTCCAAAACTGCATTAACATTATCCCATCCTAGGCCACCATTCTTTAAAGGAGAGTTAAACCTATGGTTTTGGCTCTCAACTAGCAAGAGCTATGTGTGAACGCCTAGTTCCTGTAATTTTCTGTGCGCTCTCGAGCTAACACGAACATCCACCAAAGTATCTGTCGACCCGTGGGTGAAGATAGTTGGCGGGTATGATGGGCAAAAATAGGTTATGGGATCAACTCGGGCGTAGTTTGAGTCTTTAACAACTTGTTTCAGGTGGGTTCCTTTGCTCAGGGCTGAAAATAGCCACGCAGTTCTACGCCGCCGGCGGTGGCTCTAGCAGAGGCCCGCTGCTAAAGTGTAGGTGGTCAGCGAGTGGTTTCTAAGCATAACTGATTGGTGGGTGTGTGTGGGTGGGTTTACCCCGCAGCGACCCCGGGTTTCGCGGCCACGTTGATTAAAATCCGCGGATGCGTCCAATGCCAAATATGCCGACCTCGACTGCTGGGAATCAAATTCTACCATCAATCCCTCCAGTCCCAGACACGCGGAAGCCCTCAAGTTGACATTCAAACAAGCCGGGTCTGAATTAGCGCTGCAGGGCAGGATCTATGGCGGACGACACGACCACTATGGCGGAACAACGGCAAGGCACAGCCATCAAGAGCTGCGATGGTTGTTACGCAAGCAAAGTTCGAGTGAGCACCCCATTCACGGTCCCTTTTATGACCAATTTATCAAAGGCTCGTTACTCTCTTCAGCTAGCTGACTTCTTCACCGCAGTGTATCAGAATTGGTGCGAATGTTTGTAGGCGATGTAGCCGTACCGGCACAAGCTGCACAACCAGCAGGCAGAAACATGGTCGACCCTTCTATCAGACTTCTAAGGAACAATACGGCTTGATAACAACTGTCTTGCGCCACTTTGTGCCCAACGCCAGCTTGGAGATCACTGAACTCAGAAAGCTGGTGGATCAGCTGCAAGCCGCCCAGCCGCCCAATCCCCCCCTTCCCTCCTTTACAGATACTATAATGACAGAGGACAGGGGGTCCCGATCCGCAGCTAGTTTGATGGAGAATTCAGACCATGTCCAGGCTGGAACATTCCTCAATCAGCTGCTTGTGACAATCCAAAACGATCAATCGAATACATCCCCAAAGCCTGCCGAGACTGCCGAGAACACCATGCCACTACAACATGCCACTCCCGCGGCTGCTGGGTTTCGATACGACACCTCCGATAGCTTGACTTCATCCACAGCAGCAACAGAAGGGGATGAGATAGTTCTTGTGCGTGAAGCAGTCGATGTCTCGCGTTAGTTAGCAAAACTCTCCCGCATCATTGTTCTCGCTCACACTCCAGATTATAGGTGTTCATGGACCCATCAGTTTTGCCTCATTCTTCATGAAATTCAAGACAGTGCTCAGTAAGACGCAGCATGGCTTACTGCGGCTGCAACCAGACCTGAAACAAATACACGATCAAGTTTTGGTTGGCGTCCAGCAGCTTCAAGACGACCCCCTTCCCAGTCGGTCGGCCCTTGACGAGGCCTCATCTGCTTTCTTCAGGGACGTCAACAGCGTCGTATACATAACCACATATGAAAGTTTCCAAGTATTTGCCGATGGCGTTTACGAACGGAGATTAGCAGCTTCCAATTCAGCTGTTGGGGTCGTCTTTTCCGTCATGGCTCTGTTTCCCGGCTCGGAAACCTCATTCTCAGTCGCTCGGAGATATTTGCAACATGCCATTGACGAAGGGAACCTCGAAACCGTGCAAATGCTCATGCTTTTGGTGAGTAAAAGTCCCACACCAGCGTACCATGCTAACCTGGGCAGACCATGTGCTGCATGAATCGTGATTGCCGAAATCTAGCCTGGGTTTATGTCGGCACCGCAGTCAGAATTGCTCAATCTTTGGGCCTGCATATTCACGAGAGCCTGTGGACAGGCGTCTCCAAACTTCAGCTTGAACACCGGCGCCGTTTATGGTGGTCATTGTACGACTTGGAAGCCTGGCTGTCAGTGCACCTAGGGCGGCCTTCGGGGGTTGATGATGCGTCATGTACGGTCAGCATGCCGTCCATCATGGTAACATGCACTTCTCCCGTCAATAGAAAGATCTGTCAGTTAACCACCGTCCTAGGATCTCAGCCAGGTTCCCTGTTCACCAAGTGGTTATACAGGGATAAGCGCGCAGCTCAGTCAGAAGATGAAGCAATTTTCAAAGACGACGCATCCCAGTTGTGTCACTGGCCTTGATGAGCATTCCTCCCAAGCCGAACATGATCTTGCGGAACTGGAAGCCTGGTGGGCTACAGTACCACCTTACTTCAAACATGACCAGAGTATGGTTCGGCCACACGCTCAGGCTACGAAATCTCTTCATGCCTGCTACTTACACAGTGTCATGATCATTACCCGTTCTGGCTTCTTATCATCCACCAACTCGACTCAAGCAAGCAACCTACGAGCTGCTTGTGAAAATGCCAATAAGGAATCACTTTCCCTGCTCCACGACATGTACAACAGCAATATGCTCTGCCGCCATAGCTTTTTCCACCAGTATAACATCTTAGCAACTGGCATGATCCTTGCCGTGCGCAGTCTGCTAAGCCCTTGCGAGAATCTAGCAAGGGATATGGAGGACGTCATGCCTCTTTTGGCATTGACCGACCATGTTTCGATCGGACGCACTGGCATTTTATCAGTAAAATATCTCCTCCTGGAAATCAGAGAACTTTTGAAGAAACGGTGAGGCTCCTTGGGATTCGGCGTGTGTGTGAATCTAACTAACATTGGTTCAGACAGGAAGAACACGGTAATCAGTCGTTGGATTTGGAAATGCCAACCCTCGATCTTTCCGATCCTATGTGGCTCAGCGTCCTTGACTTGGAGCTGGATGCCCTGGGCTCTGCTGGTTACGAGGCCGGAAAGTCCATCCCACCAAGGGGCTAATGTTGCATCGTTCTAGCCAAAGCTTTCATGTAATATACTAGTAACGAATAACAGAGATGTTGATGGGGCATCTAGTCTTCCATGTCAGTAGTAATATTCGGAGGCTTCTAAATAAATTTACTAGACTGCATTCGAGTAAGAAGATTGTGCATCACCTTGGGTTCAGAAGACATGAGTCTCTTTTTTAGTACCTGTATGTGAAATTACCCTTTTCTTGCCGAAACACAGCATAGAATGCTGATCGGAGCCCGAGCCTTGAAAGTGCACAGCGTATAAGTGGACGAACCGATCAGAGCGCTGCTCCCTATGCATTGTTCAAACTACCTCTTTTCTTCATTCCCTTCTAGTCTAAATTTACCTTCTGTGGGTTCTTTACCAAGATGAAGACACTCAAGCAATGCGCAAAGGAGCTTCAGGTCTCGGCCGAAGTTCGATTCCCGCAAAATGGCTTCTTTGCCGGCTCTGAAATCCCATGCAGATTTGAGGCAGAAGTCTACAACTGCGTCGTCCGAGGCAACGGGACTTATTACCGAGTCATGCCCGATGCATGCCCCTTGGGCTCCTTTGTACAACCATGATGTATTCATCAACGGCGACGGATATATCCATGCCATTCGTATCCAAGACGGGCATGCGGATTTCAAATCTCGCTTCGTCCGCACTCGAAAGTTTTGTGTCGAGCGCATGGGCCCTTCATCAATCTTCGGAAGATATCGAAATCGGTACACTGATGATATCCGCATCAAACAAACACAACGTGCACTCGACGGCCAACGCGCACGTCATTTACTAGGAGAATCAACTACTCGCCTTGAAGGAAGATTCTCGGCCTTATGCTATGGACCCTGACACCTTGGAAACACCGTCACTAGAGGCTCATACAACTCGGTTGCTGCCTGTGATATCAATACTGGCAAGCATCGATACTGGTGTGCTAGTCCTGACACGACACTGCATGAACCTGCTTTCGTACCTCGAACCCCAGACGGTAAGATCCGATGGCCCAGGGATTTTAAACCACCAAGGCTAAACTCGGTCGCTAATAATGATGCTCCAGCGCCCGAGGCCGATGGATGGCTCATCACTGTTGCCAATCGGCCCGATATCAGTCTGTCTGTCCTGCATTTTGATACTGGATACAGCCAAGCTGGAGGATGGCCCGGTTGCCATCATCGAGCTCCCTTTCCGCTTGAGGGCCGGCATTCACGGCAGCTGGGTTCCTAGAGTGGATTTCCCCGAACGAAAAGACCTTTTTGACATGTCGGGGATCACCCAAAGAAGGCGTGCCGAGTTCGAGGGGAGGCTTGTTGAAACCCCATTTCCTTCTAATGCGTCTGCTCTTCTTCAACGGAACGGAAAATGAGTCCTCCAAACAGCACATTATTGATGATGCTTCTTCAGTTCGGAAAGTGTTTCTTTGAGATAGGTAGTCTCTGGTAGTCTCTACCTTGGAAAACTAAAAGGAATAATCTGAAAACTATTTCGTACTGTAGAATAGCATGCAAAGTTAGTGCCAAATAAAACCTTGAGTTCACCACACTCGCTCTGAGACAGACCACTTCTTCACATTCCCAAAGCGAGATTGTTGAACCCTCACTGAGCTTTTTTAGAACTTTATCACTAAAGCCAGACCTTCGTGAATCCATCTCACGTGGGCTGGGGTTACGTGGGGTCACTCCGCAAGAATGAGGATAACAATTTTCAATTGGGGTTTCAGCATTAACTGGTTGCCTCTAGAAGATGCATCTGTGCCGATATTTATGCCCGAAGCGGAGGCTCTATGGAGTGTCTACTTGCCGGAGTGATGTATATAGACTTCCCGCTAATGCTTATCCCCAAGCCACATGATAGATAGATGCCACCACCCCCTAGAACCTTTGATACAGATGAATGGAGGATGCTGTCTGGCAAGTTCCAGCAACCGAAATCATGATGGAGAGGATTCGATTGCGGCATACCAGGTACTGCATCGCACATACAAATGGGCAAATTCATGGAAACAATCCCATCGTCATGCCGCAATGCAACCCATGGATCAAAACATTGCCATGCGCCGTTTTCGGATCCACCACTCAGCGAAAAGCAGGTTAGGGATCCAACTCGTAAATCCTGTCAGTGTGAGAGCCGGTTCTGTTGCCATGCCCAAGTAGATGAAAAGAGGTAGTTGCCATCGCAACATAACCGCCGCGTATGTGAGGGAAAAGTTCCGTATCATCCAATGTCGGTGCTCTGCCACCTTGCGTCTCCGTATCGTATAGAGCCCAAGAACGGCCGTTACCAGCCAGATGAACCCCAAGAATGCAAATGCATATTGCCCCAGGGGACGGCAGATAGAGGTAAACGACACGTAGAAGGTGGTGATACTGCCGACAAGGATAGCACCCATGTATACTCGGCCAATCCAAACGTGTACTTGGGGGGATCGTCTCCGAACATTTTCGAGGAATTGGAAAGGGCCCAAGGCGATGGACGCCAGCCCACCTACTACGTGGGTCATTCCAAAGAGCGAACTGCGAATGCGGACAATGAGCTCCGGGTCTCCAACTTGTACAATATCCAAGAAGAAATTCAAAGCATAAGCTGCAGTGATAAATGCAGGTATGCTCAGGAGTTGCCATGTGAAGATGGATGGGCGCTTGGGAGCTTGTGTGGTTCTGTCGCTCGCATTGACGCGGGTGCTGAGCGGGCTTTCAATTGTGTGTATCCCGCCATCGATGGGGGTCCCCCTTAGTTGTAGCAAGGCGTAGTCGACAGGGGGAAGGGATATGCCGGACGACATGTTGAAAACGTGGTGAGTGAGTGAGTACTCGTTGCGCTCGTGATCTAGATTGTTCGCGTTGGAAAAGCTAAGAAGAAGATAGTGAAGAGAAGGTGACAGACCATTCATGGATGCCCTGGGGGATTCTTAATACGTGCGGTGCAACGATGGATGGAACTTCGATCGGGGCCCGGCCGGAACCCGATGCTGACTAAACCCATGTGGGCCTCATATTTCACTTGTATCTATGGCTGTCGGAACAAGAGATCGGCGGATGTTCCGAAGCCGAATTGCGATTGATAGACCATGGAAGGTCAGACCGGCTTCGACCATGACGGACAATGAGGGTGCTTCGCGTGGCGGAAAGGTTCGGGAGAAACAGTTGATCCCGCTGAGGTCCCCAGATAGGTTGCTAATTATAATAAGCCATGATAATTATCCCTAACCTCCTCTAGTTTCCCCTTGAACTTCCCTTCTTAGAGTTCGCACATTTCTCGCAGCTAGAGCATCGATCCAAGTGTCACCATGGCCGCGACATTTTCGTCCAAGGACGATGTGAAGTTATACATTGATCACTTTACCAATAACAACTTCTATGAGGCTTCCCGGTACTGGAGTCCTAACATCAAAGTGCGCCTGGGCGACCGGTTTCAAATTGAAACGCGCGAGGCCAACATCAAATTCTTCAAAGATCAACGCCGCCTTGTAAACGAAAAGATAACACCGCAAGCCATCGTTTTAGATGATTGCTCTTGCGCCATCCGAGCGGAAGTCATTTTTACCGCCCTTCAAGATCTCACCGAGGTAAAACTGTCCCCTGTCCCACGGAATTTTTGTCCATGTGATTGCTAAGGCCACCTAAAATCAGGGCTACGCAGGAATGCCTCCCATCAAGCTCGGCCAGAGATACCAAGTGCAATACTTGATCATGTACAATCTTGACGCAAACAAGCAGATCGACACTATTATTGGCGAAAGAATTGGTAAAGAGAAGATCCTAGACGTTTGAGAGAAGTAGGCAGTAGTTGACTACTTGAAAAATATCCTTTTAATCCACGCCCTTCTAGTCGCCTTTGCCATCTTTGATAACTCAGCATGCGGAGCCAAACTATCAAAGGCGTGAAATGCACCTGGCCAGACATGCAGCTCAACCTGTCCACCAGCAGCCCATAGTCTGTTTTCATAGCCAATAACCTCGTCCCGAAAGATTTCAGCACTCCCTACTTCTATGGATGTCTGCGGCAAGCCACCGAGGTCTTCTGAACGGCCTGGGGCCGAATAAATACTAACCTCATCGCTGCCCTGTCTGTTCCCAAGCAGAGATTTCCAGCCCGTCAAGTTGCTAATCCTGCTCCATGTTCCTTCATTTTCATACTGGTGATTTGATACTGAACTGCACATGCCATCCAACATGGGGCAGCTCAAACATTGGGCGTAAATGCTTGGACCGTTGAAGTCTCTGCTTCGAAGAGCAATACCAGCGGCTAAGCCTCCTCCGGCGGACACACCAGGAACCATAATTTTGGCAGTATCAACATTTATCTCGGTAGCATGGGATGCTACCCACTCCAATCCTGCGTAGCAGTCTTGCAGAGGTTATAAACTAATTATATACTTAGCCTAACCGTGACGCTAAATAGACTACTAATCTTTAGGCAAGGATAACCGAATCCATTACTGCCCCGTTCTTCATTGCTTGGCCCACAAACTCTCCGTGCATGACGCCGTGAACATACGAGTCCCCAATCAATATATACCTAGACGCGAGGGACCCCTGGACGGGCGCTTCGAGGCGTCGAAGAACAAGTGGCAACCGCCCGCCGTTCAGAATCCATATCTGGTCACCCTTTTGGGCTTCATCCGGCGCGAGCCCAAGATAGCCTTTCTTAGAGAAGAATAACCTCCGACCTGATACCATGAGAGCGATATGAGATCTGAATATTAACGAATGTCGAGTATGCACTTTGGGGGGACCTTGCGCATCTTTCTGCTTGCGCAGGGAAGTTTCCCACCACCACTCATCGTGTAACCCTCTTGTGTTGTGGTCTGCCTTCACGGTTGAGGCTTCTGTAGGAGGATCGTCTGGTGAGACTTTGAGAGGATCGATATCCATGCAGAGTGTCCTGAAATATGCATCGAGCATGGTTGATCCACCGATATAAGGACGTTCCGGATCCTTATCAACATTCGCTAGTTGACGCCAGCTTCTCAATTGTTCCACGCCCAACACGAGGCCCATGAATTCTGTAGGTGGACCAAGCTCGACAATTTCGTCACAGAATAGACCTTGCAATTCCAGACCGCCTTGAGGATGTCGTCTAGGAAAAGGTGCCAAACTCGGAGAACAGGCACGGAAAAGGTGTGTGAATAACTGGCGTTCACTCAAACTCGATAAACGCCAATCTTCCTCTGGTAGATCATCACCCCAGTCCGGCACCCATGAAGGAAAGTTTCCGTTATTGCTAGCAGCACTGTTGTTGGCTTTGGGTAGAGTGTGAGATAGAATATCTAGATTTCCGGTTTGGGTGATGTGCTCGATAACAACCTGCGAGAAGGTTTCGGAAACGCTTGAGGTATAGTCGACTATGCTCTTTGGTAGGTCTTCCGTCAGGCCCAATATTCCAAAGACTTTGTCGCGGGGGTTTGTAGCAAGTCGATACCGGAATTTAGACGCAATTTGTAGGAAGTTCAGGGGGCCCTTTCTGCGCTTCAAGGCCATCATATATCCAATCTTTGAAGTCAAATTGGAGACTTGTATCTCAAATTTCCAAAAAATGTATCCGCCCAGGTTGTCGATGTCGCAGCACCGTTCGTGAATAAAGTGCCGGAGAAAGCTCTTGATGAACCCTCCCATCTCGTGCTCTTGTATAGTAAAGGAACCAGATCTGTACAAAAGCGATCTTGCAAGAACCGCTTCTTGTAATGTCCAGATGCGTGTGTACCATTCGTTCCGTAACCAGTTGCCTAGCGATAATGCCGAGTTCTTTTCCTGATTCTCAACGTTTGGATGCTTGATCGGGTCCCAGTGTAAATCCGGATTTGCACCAAATTTCAGGATCATCTGGATGATGCTATCGTTGCCCGTGTTGGGGCCCAGCCACACGATGACGCGTTTTGCACCTTGGTAGATGGCAGCCATCATTTTCACTTGATGACCGCGTTCCGAGTCGTCTTCCTGGTTGATGCAAACTGCGTCGACCCAAAGACGGTGAGGCTGATGCTGGCTTCTTATGTGCCTCAGAGCAGACTCCAAGTTCTTGGTGGCCTTGAGCAATTGCCCTTGAACCTCGATGGGTCGCGTATCGTGTGCGTCTCCCCAAACATATGACAATGCATCGAACTCGGCGTCTGGAGTTTCAATTGAAAGTTGGCAACGGATGGGGTCGTCAAATGTCCCGGGAAGAAGATTCAAGATGCGGATTTGGTCCAATGCTTGGTCTAATGGCGTGTACATGCCTCTGTTGCCTTGGTCTGAGGTCATGGTGACCTAATAGGGTTTGAAAATAGAGAATAGAGGCCAAAAGATTGCTGAGGCCAACCTAATGTTCGCGACAGGCTAAATAAGCCGTGATGGATAGCATTTTAACTTTAATTTCACCTTCTTCTCTTGTCCAGGAGAGGCATCGCATCATATTGCGGCAAAAGCCACTCTCAGCCCCGCAAAGAGTGTGTGTAAATGCCGCAGTATAGCAATTATGATCTGACAGGAAGATTTTGATCGATACATTGCACATTTGGTCCACGTGTCATCTGGCCTCATTCCTGCAAAAGTGATGCACCCAGAATACCTTGCTGTTCACACATTTGTGGCAGAAGTGTTAGGCAGCAATGATTGTATTGAAAGCCCTGCAGTTCCTACCCTTGTTCGAAGGTGGCCTGATACCTCCCCTCGTCTTGGTTGCTCATCTTGTCATACTTGGCAACTACGTGTTTGCAGTTTCGTGGCTTTGGGGCATCTGACTGAGTGCCCTTCGTGCCCAGCCCGGCGCCCAGGGCTGGTTCCAAGCCTGCTTCCGGTTAGCCCAGAGAGCCTACAGTGGTGTCTAGGCTTAGCGAGGCGTGGAGGGGCCTCGCCTGGCTCTGAGGATGCATCTGAAGAGTGCTGATCAACCTATTAGACGACGCCTTGCAAGAGTCAATTGGGCGTGGAAACGAGGCTGCAGGTGAGCTGGTGGGTAACATGCTTGTCAGACTAGTGGCGCTAACAGCTGACCATTTTGTGACTCACTGATTTGCACATGTTCCGCAGATACGAGCAAGTCTCGATGTGCGCAAGTCGGAGATGCCGGCTGTGACCTCATAACGGGTTGCCCGAGGTTCGCCTACGATGGTGATAGGGAATACCTAAAAGGCGTAGGGGTAACTGCTACTCGGCATTCCTTTAGATATAACCCAATGGATCACGCGTTCAGGCTGCTACACATGGCACTGACTTGGCCATTGACAATAACACAGAGAGACCCTCAAGGCGTAATAAGACGAAGATACTCCCCAAGAGCTATGATATTCAACTAAGCTTTACGACCCACCTCATCCAGCAATACAAACTGCAGTATTTATATCTACACCCTTCAAATGAAGACGTATTATCCCTAACTTTATCCTAGACCCGAGAATGCTTGCAGTAATCTTGGAACTATAACAATGACGGAACTACACTTGGCTGCCTACAACGGCTGCCTTGAAGTTACAGAAGATCTCATCAATGAAGGCGCAACTGTGGACCTATACGAATCGCGGTACGGGACACCTCTCTGCGCCGCAGCCGTGGGTGGCCATGTTGGGGTCATGATGTTACTGCTAGCAAACGGTGCAGACGCAGACGCACGCTTTCCCAACGGTGGCACGTCGTTGATCCAGTCTACTATGCGTGGCCAGCTCGAAGCAATGAGAGTGCTCCTGCAACACGGAGCCGGTGTTGATCACACCCAAGAGAACGGGGAAACCGCCTTGACCTTCGCCGTGATATCAGGAAATCCTACCTCGACCAAGCTGTTGCTGGAGAGCGGTGCCAATGCGAACCACATTTCAAGTAAAGGGAGGCCACTATTGCAATACGCCATTCATTTAGGGAGCATTGATACAGTCCGGTCTCTTCTTGAACATGGCGCCGCGGTCGATGCCGAAGACACTCAAGGAATACCTGCATTTGTCCTCAGTGTCCAGACCGGCCATCTGGATATCGTCAAACTGCTGCATGAGAAAGGTGCCAGTCTAGACGAACGTGGCTCATCGCCACTCCCACCACTAGTTGAGGCGATTGCATCAAAACACGAACATATCGTGCATTGGCTCCTGCAGAATGGAGTGAATGCCCATTGTACTGGCCCTGATGGGCGAACAGCACTACACGCGGCGACATACTTCGAGTCACCTTCTATAGTGCGTTTACTACTCGCCCATTTTAACGCCGGAGACAACATGAAATGTTCCGAAGTGGACATAAAGGATATCGAAGGTGGAACTCCCCTTCATCTTGCAGCCCAGTTTGGGAACTTGGAGATAGCAAGAATCCTAATTGAAGCCGGAGCAGAGCTTGATAGTAAGGACTCTGTATATCAAACGCCCGCGTCCGTCGCCCAGAGATATGGCAAGTTGGATGTTTACAATTACCTCAAGGAACTCGGGGCAAAAGAACGCCCAGAGCTTCGCGAGGTCACTGTTGTGTTGGAAGATGGGATGGAGTACACCGTGAGTCTCGGGCTAAAGGAGGATGGGAGTACGCCATTAACTAATGAGGGTATCCTTGAACTTCTAAAGAATGTGCAATTTCCTTCTCCAATGAGAGAGGTCCAGTTCTAATTAATATATTCTAGTTAGAACTTAGTGATTGTTGTAGGTGCTTTAAAATATCAAGTGAATTTCGTTCAGTCTAAATTTCATTCAATAATCGTCGGGAAAGAAAGATTGCTATCTTTTCTCATCGCTTTAGGGTCACGCCGATATCACTCGACAGTCAAGGGCTTCCTCCCATAGACAAAATATCTAATACAAGAGACGTCATCAGTAAAGCTGCCGCTGAAAGTGGGGAAGAGTAAGTGCTAGATCAGTTCAAACACTTACATCGGCCAGTAAGCATGTATTTTGGGATTCTCCATATCCTTCCTGGTATGCGCACAAAACACACGTGTCTCCTCAGCCGACCAACCAAGGCCGCGTGTGAAGTAGGCGATAGAAAGACCGTCAAGTCCACCAGCAATGTTGGCACGCGTCCAATTACCCAACTCTTTGAAATGTTTATCACGAGGCCAGGCATTTGTTGGCCATTTGCGTTGCACCTCAACAATACCCTCAAAGCCGGCGGCTGCGAGGTAGTTCTTGTACTCGGTGGTGGGGAATACGGGGCGTCCGAGATTCTGGCCAGCTTCAAAACAGCACTTGCACCACTGGGAGAGGTAGCTGTCGGGCTGTAGGGTGTCGTCGTCGGAACGAGCAGGGAGGCTCATGTCTTGGAGCTCAAGGTAGCCGCCCGGCTCGAGGTTATCGAATGCTACCTTGATGATTTGTGGGAAATCCTGGAAGCAGCCAAGCATCATTCGAGCAAAAATGAAGTCGAACTTGTTCGTCCAGGTCCACTCCTTTTCGAGGTCGTCGATCTCGAAGATGAGGTTTGGGGGAACACTAGCAGTACCGACGTTGTATTAGTATCGAATTCCTGGGTTAAACAACGGTATTCGGACGTACAAAGATGGCTGAATTGGGCTCAGATCAACTCCAATCACCTTCAGAAGTTAGCATCTCCATAAGTCAAAGTAACATGTTAACGTTGAAGAGGATCAGAGTGTCAAACCTCAGCTTCGGGATTCGCATCCGCTTTAAATCCATGTCAGTACGTTGCATCCGCGCACAGATAATGCACAGCAACCAAGGTTACTTGCCGTAGTCAATGGCCCATGATCCAGTGCCGGTGCCTATGTCTAGAACTCGTTTCGCACCTCTAGCCTTTGGGCAGAGTGCGAGCTCTCCATGTAGGGTGCGTACGTAGAGCTCGTGCTGGAGGTCTACTGTCCATATCAGCATGCGTTATGCATTATATGTATACGTCTGCCATATATGCCTACCGAGTCTGTCGTTTTCTGCCTGCAGCGGAGGATCACTTGTTAATGGCGGCTCGATCGAGAAATACCACGGTCAATCTCAAGGGTGGGTTCAACTAACGTCGTCGTTGGGAAGGACGTATTCTATCTTGTGTGTCAGTCTCCTACGCCAACATCGAGAGCAATTCGCTTACTGCCGCTACTGAGGGCATGATAACGTCGGCCATTTTCTTCTCGATATGCCATGATGCTCGACGAGAGGGACACGTGGGACTGGTCAGGCTCCTGTAAATACTAGTAAATAAACCATCCTCACTATTTACCAGACTAGCGTCGGCGTCAAAGAATACGCCGGCTGCGCTAGAGGGTAATTGGAGTCGCACCTCGCCCAGGGTAGAATCGTTGTCGGCGGCCTGCGGTGGTCTCCAGTTAGGTACTATTCCAGAATAGCGAAAATAGGATTAGGATGCACGGCATACGATGGCATCCTCTATCTCTATGGTTGGCTCAACATGATGCTCGCTGCCTCCTTGGGAGTTGGGGCTCCCTTGTTGACGCTCTGGCGATGGCGACGCAGGCATTGTGGATGACTTCCAGGTGTTGTTTCGCGACGAGACGTGGGATCGACATGAAATGGCGCAAAGGATGGGTTCATAAAAAAAAAATAAGAAAGCGGAGAAAGATTGTGTCAAACACATCTTGTGTCAGTCATCTGCTGGTACGTGGCACAGCAAGGGGCTCCGAGTCCCCGAATTCCAATCATTGGTGCGTTATTCGTGATTACGAGGTTACAAGGGAGATGCGCCCATGCCATGCCGCCGAGGTCCGTGGCTACTGCTGTACTACGTAGCTGGTGCTTCTGAGGAGTTTCCCCTCTTCACTTCCACATTTCACTGTGCAGATACCAAGTTGGACACAATGAGCACTGACCAAGGTTTGTCGCCAGGCCTACTGCGGGAGGCATTTATTGCCCTCAGCCCTGGGACCGTGATTCTCACAGCCGTCATCGGCTTGGCGGTGCTGTTCCTGGCCGACTCGCTGCGATCGTGGTACCGTTTGTCCCACGTTCCTGGTCCATTCTGGGCCGGTTTCTCCAAGGGTTGGATGGTGAGACAGTCACTCAAGGGAACACAGCCTTATGCCATCCAAGCGGCCAATGAAAAGTATGGTGAGTTGCATTCTCAACTACTGTAACTAGTTGATCGGCGAGACTCAGTGGTTCAATTGCAGGGTCGCTCGTACGCATTGGCCCCAATGAGTTGGCAACCGATGATCCCAAACTACTGCGCCGGATGATGGCCAGTCGCTCGCCGTATTCGAGAGGGCCTTGTAAGTAACTAACAACCCTTCATCATTGATGCATGCTTTTTGGGGCCATTTGCCTACCGGGTATATAGGGTACAACGCACTCCGTTTCGAGCCTGGCAAAGACAACTTGTTCTCGATGCGTGATGATGATGCTCATGCAAAACTGCGTAACAAGATGGCAGCCGGCGTAAGTTCAACATCATTATCTTGCCAGTATCTATGTGACCTATCGATGTGATGCAATCAATGGCTAAGCTCTATACAGTACTCAGGCAAGGAGAACGAGTCACTGGAGCGCACAGTTGACGCGCACATTGCTCGACTTATCGACCTCATAGAAACCAAGTATCTCTCAACGTCTCGAGAGTACCGCCCAGCGGACTTTGCTCAGAAGATTCAATATTTCACACTAGACGTCATCAGCGACCTAGCTTTTGGCCAGCCCTTTGGTTACGTGGACCAAGATGACGACGTTTTCGACTTCATCAAGATTACACGATCTTTCTTCCCAGTTACTCTGGTCATAGCCAACATACCCTCATTAGTTTCACTTCTACACTCTCGTCTTTTCCGGGGTCTTTTGCCCAAAGAAAGCGACAAGTTTGGTTTCGGGGCATTCATTGGGTGAGTTCCCAGCTATCGCCGTACAAGCAAAATCCTTACAATAACTCAACTCCCAGCGTGGCCAATAAGAAGGTTGCAGAGCGATTTGCGCCAAACGCTACACAGCACTCGGATATGCTTGGATCTTTCATCCGTCATGGTCTCACCCAGGAAGAAGCGTCTAGAGAATCACTGCTTAATGTTGTCGCCGGAAGTGACACCTCGGCCACCACTATCCGCGTCATTATGCTGAGCCTGCTCAGCAACCCAATGGCCTACAGAAACCTACAGAAGGAAATTGACGATGCCATCAAGGCTGGGAAAATATCCTCACCCGTTACCGACGCCGAAGCGCGCAAACTCCCATATCTCCAGGCTGCTATACAAGAAGGGCTACGGATAAAGGCGCCAGCGGCCGGTCCTCTCTTCAAGACGGTGCCCAAGCAAGGTGATACCATCGATGGCAAATTCATCCCTGGAGGAACACAGATTGGCACTTCTCCTTTCAGCATCTACCATTCTAAAAAGATATTTGGCAATGACGCGGCTCTGTTTGTACCGGAACGCTGGCTGGAAGCAGAACCAGAACAGGTTGAGGGCATGTCTGAGGTGGTGAACCTCGTCTTTTCTAGCGGAAAATACCAGTGTCTCGGCAAGCCAGTGGCACTCATGGAACTGAACAAGATTTTTGTTGAGGTGAGTATATACCGACGTATTCACCAAGCCTAACCAGACTGACATAGCTGCAATAGCTTTTGAGACGTTTTGATTTTGCCATGGCACGTCCCGAAAGACCTCTGCATATCATGAACGCAGTGAGTAATGCGCCCTCCTGTCTTGTAATGTGATGAGCTAAGAGTTGTTGCAGGGTATTTGGCTTATTGAGGATTTTCCCGTGCGAATTTCACGACGGGACAATGGTCCCGACGCTTGATTTCGTAAAATCGCCAATAGGTCAAGGGACAATTACAATAGATGATGGGGGTGATAGGACACTACAACTGCTAACTTCGATTCCGAGTCTGATGAAGCGGCTCTAGTGGATCAGGATATCTTTGGCAACATCGTTTAGGGCAAAGCCATCTGGTAGTCTGAATTATTGATGGAAAATTAATGGATTACGAATCTTCACGGTCTCACCCCCTAGTAGACTACCTAAATGACGCGACTGACCTTCCATCCGCCTGGAATGCGGTATTGGAAGAAGCCGGTCGGATCATATTTCTGAGCCGTCTTCTTCAGGAACATTGCATTTTTCTGGCCGTACGACCCAATGACATCTTGTTCAGGGTTGGCGTAGTTCATGTAGAGATAATCGGAATGACCATCCTTCGATGCCGAGTACGCTCTCAACTCCTCGATCGCCTGGGCTATCCTGGCCCGCACAAGACCTTCATAAGAGGCATCACCAGCGGCCAGTGTACCTCTAGCCTCGAAGAGGATTGAATCAGCTGGCAGGTTCTTGTCAAGGTCAAGGAGGTTGTTGCCGGGAATAACGGAAGCAGGGTTCTTTGGCAGAGGCTGGAAGACAAAGTTGACAGACACCGGAATGTCTCTGTCACGCAGGTCTTGCGTCAGAGCCACAAAGACGTCAGCAGCCTTGTTCATGTTGTCGGTGGTAGCCTGGAGGCTAAGAGTAAAGGAGATGTAGTGCGAGCCACCGGTATCAGCGATGGACGCGGCGACACTGCTGAGGGGTTGCTTCTTCCTGAGGTCTCTGGTAAGGGGGATGGTGCTGAAGTCTCGAAAGGTGGTAGAGTTTTCATTTCCGTCGGTGCTGACCGCCATGGCCATGAGAGAGAGATTTCCCGCGTCAGCTCGATAGACGACAAACTGATGGTCAGGGTTGCCCGAGCCTATGGAGCTGGCGTACTCGACAAACTGCTTAGTGACGACGTCCAGGTGGTCCCACGAGGTGAAAAGCAGGCCACCATAAACACCAGAGGGAGGAATAGTGAAGGTCCGCAAGTCAAAACGAGTGACTATACCCAGGTTGCTGCCGCCACCCTTCAAAGCCTTGAAAAGATCCTGGTTGTGTTTCGCATTGGCTTCAACGATGGATCCATCGGCCAAGACGACCTCGTAGTTAACGACGTTGTCACATGACAGACCCCAGAGCTGGGTGTGGTACGAAGCGCCTCCCGAGACTAGCAGGCCACCTACGCCCACATGACCGGAACGGCCGCCTGTAACTCCCAGGTTGTCCTTCTCAAGGTAAGTCATGACTTCGCCCCATCGAGCTCCCGGGCGGATTTGGGCGATCGACTTGAGAAAGGTGTCAGCTACTGTCTCTTTCTAGGCATCAGAGTAACGCTTACCTTGGTCAGTGTACTCTTGCCCTTCCACTTGACACTGTCACGCTTGACAAGATTGGTCGAGTTGAAGTAGGTAAGGTCGATGGTGACACCTCGATGGACAGCATTGTTGTCGAAGTCGCTGTGACCACCCGATCGGACAGCGATGTCCCAGTTGCCGGCGCCGCTGGCTTGGCTCAGAGCCTTGACTGCCTTGGAGACGTGGTCGGTTGAGCGAGGCTGCACAATGCAGACTGGCCGAAGGCGGCGATTCTCGGATGAATAATAGGTCGAGACACTGTCGACGTATGCGACATCCTCTGGGAAGACCAAGATATCTTCGAGACCGGCATCGAGAAGGGCATCGCACTATTCGTTCTTGGTCAGCAACTGAATAGAAGGAAGGGTGTGGTTATTGAGAGAAGGGGGAAAGGAATGATAGACGAGGAAGACATACACCTTTGAAGCCGGTAGAGGTGGTATTGTACTGCTGAGCAACAACACGAGCAGACAACCCAAACGACACCAAGGCCGAAACAGACTTGATGAGCATGGTAAAAACAACACACACAAGTAAAGGAGTGACTTGGTTAAAAACTCAAACAAAAAAAAACGAGTGTTAGAGACAGAGGTAAACTGCAGACACCTCTGGAAACCAGGCTTGTAGAACACACAACCCTTTATGGATTCTCAAGCCATCTACACCGGGGATCTAAAGATGCCGTGCCGGTGGCGACTGGACCGGGGACAGAAAGCCCCACCAATAGTATGCATGTTCGTGATCAAGGGCCTGTAAGTCTATCACTTCTCACAGCTTCGGGCTTTACACTCATTTCCCGCGAGCAGGTAAAACCGTTAATGTACCCATATCACACCAGGATACGCCACGCTAGTTTGGGGGAGTTCCAGCGCTATACGAAATTTGGCTGTTACGGCCTTGTCTTATATGCAGTTGGCTGCACCTTGCAGCAGCTAATATCCGAGTGTCAATTCTCGGCTGCCTCCGCCTTACAACCCACAAGGATCTATTAACCTTAAAAGGTGGGAACACTTCTACCTCGCTACAATAAACCAGCCATAGAGATGAGCCTCCGCTGACAAATTGCTTTACAGGGTGTTCGCTACACCGCAGGAGTGCTGTATACCAAAACGGACAGACCCCTTCGGGTTGTACTCGGTACGGAGAAGACTTGGTCTCGTTGGGAGGTCCCCTGTCGTCGCATAAGCAGCCATGTAACATGTGAGACAGCCAACATGCCTCCTGCTGACTTGAGGATAGTCGGAACTCGGGGGATGGCTGCCGCGCAATCATAACTTACTGTCTCTCCCCACGAGAGAAACCGCGATTCGCGAGCAAAAATCGTCGTTCCGCTGATGCTTAACTAGGGCCGTGTGGTTCAAGGAGGCAGTGTCCGTCGATCAATCGACGAGATGGCCCATGATAGGGATGATCTTTCGGTGCTTGTGCACGCAACGACATGGGCGGTGAGTTTTCCCAACGACTGTCTCAGATCCCATACGTCTCAAGATACTAGAACGCTGACTCCTCCCTCGTTCATAGCAACTCTTCGTGTCGACCATCTTCATGGGACTCCGAGGCTACAGCCGACTTCGAAAAGTCGGCGTCGGACTCCAGGCGGACGATTGGATTCTCCTCGCCGGGTGGGCTTTTCTTCTCCTGGCCTCGGGCTGCTTGTCTTGGCTGATGGTGATCTTCTTGATCCCAGGCAGCTTGACCAAGATCACTGTCGCTCGAGTCCATCACAATCTGCAGTCCCTCGCCCTGGGATTGACCAAGACGTCTTTTGGAATCACACTGTTGCGATTGATGCCCGGGGGCTGGGAGGCAAAGCTCATCTGGGGGGTCATCATCTCCATGAACTTGCAGTTCGTCGTGCACATCATCGCTACATGGCAAGCCATCTGCGGTGCTCCCGACCAAGGACATATCGGAGGGGATAAATGCTGGAAATTGACCCAGTCTGTCACTTTTACCGTCTTTAGCGCTGGTGAGTTCCCCCTCTTTCTCCCAGGATTACCGTGGCATATCCCTGATGTCGTTTCACGGCGACAGTGTATTCTGCCCTCTGCGACTTCATTCTGGCCCTGCTGCCGTGGAGGATGATATTCAATCTGCAAATAAAGAGGAACGAGAGAATCGGTATAGCCCTAGCGTTGAGCATGGGTATCCTCGCTGGGATCACTGGCGTGATGAAAGCCGTCCAGGGGTATATACTGATCGACGTACGATCTCCCGACTGTAAGAAGCTTCTTGAACCTTGCGACACAGACCACATCCATGCTAACGCTCCTGTTCGCCTATAGATCTGAATACCCAAGCAGTCTACTGGATATGGTCCATGGCCGAGCCCAACGTCACCATCGTTTCCGCGTCCATCCCCGTCCTCCGTGGCTTCATCCGCAACGTCCGAACGCGCACCGATTCGACGCCGAGAGCTGGCACGTATCTCAAGACGGGTGACAACAGCACTGGGAGATTCTATAACCGCACCATCACGGCGGGGCGAGCCCACCCGGAAGACCAAGACGGCGCAAGCGACAGCAGCATTCTGGGACGGAGCCCCCAGGATGGAGATGGTAGCAGCGGAGGGGGCATCACTTGGACAACTGAAGTTAGCGTCGAGTATGAGCCTAGGCCTCAGACGGAGAATGCAGGCAAGGATGCACGCGGGAATGTAGAAGTGATTGAGATGGGTAACATTCGCCGATGACACCATGGACCGATAGAAAAGAAGGTGATGGAGAAGTGAAGAAAAAAGTATTATGAGTAAATGGTATAGATAAATCACAGCCATCTTGGCCCAGGGAATCAAGACGATAGATTAATTGACATAAGACATTGTTTCGCAAGGGATAAACCAATCGTGCTGGCTTGATGTTGGCAGAGAGTGCTCCCTGCTCTTCTCTTTCCGTGAAGCAGTCGACTAACAGACCAGGGCGATAGATAAAGATGCAATACTGTCGATCAGTCAAAGCATCTTACGAGAAAGATGGTTTCTTATCAGAACTCAACTGTTTAAAGGTAATTGTCAATCCTTATCGGTGTCACTTGTAAAGAGTAGAGTTTTCCTCTTCTGAATGCAGCCATCTCGAGGAAATTAACCCTATATCTGGAGAAAGAGGATTCTAACGCCATATCCCTGGTGGTCATTGATTCAGACTCGGGTCTTCTGAGTGAGGCTATCGAGTCAGAAACCTTGACCGTATCGATGGGCGAGCGCTGGGAAGTTGTTGTCGACTTTTCTCACTCCGGTGGGAGGAATCTTACTCTGCAAAATCAGGATGGCGTTGACAAGGAAGCCGACTACGCCAACACCGATCAAGTTATGCGTTTTGTTGTTGGCATCGACGTCAACGGCACAGATGATTCGACGATACCCTCGGAGCTGCGGAAACCCCCAAAGCTCGTTGCCGGTCATGGAATAGACCGTCGCTTCGTCTTGGACCGTGAAGATCTCTGGATCATTAAACGGCGTCGACTTTGGGGATGCACAGGACCGAGTTCTTGCCAACGTCCCACGCGGCACCATCGAGATGTGGGAGTTCGAGAATGACGGCGACCGGACGCATCCAATCCATACGCACCCGGTCGACATTCACATCCTGAGTCGCACCGAGAAGGACCGTGGAGTGCTGCCCTATGAGTCTGCCGGGCTCAAGGACGTCGTATGGCTCGCCCCTGGAGAAAAGGCAACCGTTGAGGTTTATTACCAGCCTTGGAACGGTCTATACATATTCCACTACCACATCATCATTCAAAACCACCGATGTCACCCTCTATGGTTCAACGTTGACACGTTTGAACGGCCTTGCACCAGCGTCGGTTTTTGTATCTGCTGGCTGCAGCGCAAATGCTGCAGTAGCAACATCACCCTGGTGCGTGTTGTCCGCTGGGTGCGAGGACTGAGACGAAAAGCTGTGCGGTCTTAGTGATCCGACAAGGTCAGGAGGCGAATGCTCATCCCAGCTGCGTTTCCGGCGGCGCCCACGACCAGGCCACTCTTCAAGCTCCTCAGTGAGCTCATCATCATTGCTCGCACTCTGATCCGACTCCCAACCATAGTATGCATCATCCTCAGCGGCTTGAGAACGTGACCGCTTCGTCGGACTACCACTGCGGGCTCGGTATGGCCCCCAGACTTTGAGCTTGTCACGGATATCGATCTGGTGGAGATGGCGATCATTGATCTCAGTCGTCTCTGGATCAAAGAGCCGGACGGCGAGTTTGGTGAAGCCATCAAAGAGAGGGAATGCCTGCGAAGTAAACACAGCCCAGGCGAAACGGGCAAACACCAGTTCGACTGCGATGCCGCTGAGCCGTTGCGGAAGCCGATTGTGGTACATGTTGATGAGTTCGTCCGTTCTCTGGTCATCCAACACATGGAATACAAGTTGGGGCTGGTGTAACTTGTCCCGTTTCAGCGCAAAGACAAAGCGACGCTGGTCGAAGAGGTAGTGCAGGTCCCGTCGCAGGACTATGCGATTTCTCGGGTCGTCGACAGGCGGTTGCTCAAGCTGCCGTTCACAATATCTCGGCACTAAGTTAGCTTCTCGAGTGTCAAGAGGCGGTTGATTGTATACCTGCGCATCTCGTTCGAGTCGAACCAGTGTCC
Organism: Fusarium tuaranense; assembly: GCA_013363205.1. Lineage (NCBI taxonomy): Eukaryota > Fungi > Ascomycota > Sordariomycetes > Hypocreales > Nectriaceae > Fusarium > Fusarium tuaranense. The sequence goes on along the minus strand of JABEEN010001928.1, from coordinate 6,000 downwards.
GTCGGCGACGGGCACGAGATGGGCAACTTCGCGGGCGGCCTTGTGCCCTGTCACACGACAGGTGTTGTCGCGAGCTAACACAGCCTCGTCTTTCCGTTTAACGCTGATATCAGGAGGCGGAGCTATTTCAAAGTCCTTCCAAAGGTCTGGAAGCCCGTCGTGTGGGAAACGCCAGTGGTGAAATGAAGGGATGATGGGATACTTATCTGCAACACGAATTAGCTCAAGCACTCGAGCATGGAGACTACGGAACTCATACAGCTGGGCTCATGGTCGCCAATGAAGTAGTAATACTTTTGTTCCCTCAGAATGCCATCTACAGGCCTCTCGACACGCACAAACTGACTATCCGTTCCCATGGTCGCTACCCACCCAGTCGCCCAGGTATTACCGGTGACGATGCCGCAAGAGATAAGAGCACAGTCATAGTCTACTCCGTCGTGTTGTGGTCCATCAACTGGGGATAAGCGTAAGAGGTCGCGGTGGTAGGCTGGGTGCCGAAACATGATTACGGGGGATATCTGGGGTCCGTTCCGAGACGGGGGTTCTAGTGGAGGTAAGGGTTCCATCTTGTGAAACGTTATAGTAACGTGATGGAGTGTGTAATAGGAGTCTTTTTGCTACGGCCAAGTACAGGCCGTGAGATATTCTCGATGGCCCTTGTTGATTGTGTGTGTGAGATTGGAGATCCGATCCTAATCGCGTGAAATTGGCTGTATCCACAGCAACGCAACGTCTCACCTCCGAGGTTTCTCCGGACAATTAGAGCAGTGCCTCACCCTAGAGTGCAATTTAATAATAAATCTTTAAAGGTATTATTTCTGCCTTAAGCAACTAGACGCCACGCAAAATGCAGTCCACACTGTTGGTTTCTCTTCTACATAGAAATGACTTGCTTGACTCTTACCCTCATGCCTCAGATAAGTACTATTATATTACCATCTTAAGCAGCAACTCTGGTAATTGCATATACTAAAGGGGATGGGGAACCAATAGAGGAAGCATGCATAGCATGGCTGATATCATACAGCCGATAACATTTCTTGCTATAGCTACTACCAAGACTCACCCTTTCCTTCTCAGAGCTTATCCGCTGCCTACTTTTAAAGACTGCCTCACCGTGGCTGTGTGTACCCTTGCAGTAGTTAGGCGTCAAGGTGAGGGATCCAATAAAGTAGTATCTGCTTCCACTTTGTGTCGGATCCGGTACAGCTAATGATCTCGGAGGGTCTCCCGATCGATGGTTGCAGGTACCGATGCTTTCTGATCATTGAACCTGGTCAAGGCGTTGTATGGAACAAACACATAAATGCGGGAAATCTGGCCTTTGGCAAGGGAGGGTTACTGACAGCAGCCTAGCAAAGATGACGACGCCAACTTCTAGGCTTCAGCTGTCAGTCAAGAGTCACTCGAGTCAGGTTCCTCGGAGATTTACCACGCACTGCCCAACCACGCATCAGTGCCTTCAAGTTCCACCCCACCAAGTTCTCAGTGAAGCACTAAGGTGGTTCTGTCAAAATGCTAGCAAGCGACTGTTGATCTTTGACGAAGTGGGCCTTGGGGGTTGCTAAAGAGTTGGCCGGGGGCGGAGTTTCCTGATGAGTGCGGAATCAACTCACTCTTGGGGGAGGGGAGACGCTATTGACGGCCCAGGTCAGGCACAATTCTTTGTTCGCCCAGAACCCGGAACCTTTTGGCGGTTGAGACGATGAAAGGTAAAATACAAGCATTCCAACCTGGTTTATTGGCTTGTGAAAGCCAATGATGCCAGCGTTTGATTCAACGTGAGACGCCACGCGCGTATCGTCAAACCGGCGCGTGAAATTTATTCTTAGACGGTTTACGCCGTCCCGCTAAGAGACGGTGACTTACGGGTAGCCGTTTCTTTTATTTCTCCAGTGCTGTCTCAACTAAGAATTCGGCTACGTTGAACGGACAAACCATATCTGACCCGAGGCACATCTGCAAAGGAGATCATGCCCGACCTCTTGCGTCAATATAGCTACCTACCCTGAAGTAATAACTCTGCATGGGATTTCCCTGTTGTCGCTTAGATGATCTGCAGATCCCTGCAGATGAGAAGCAAGGAACAGCAATCGAGAAATGGGCATGTTATGTAACCCAGACGCTGGTAGGGAGAAGGACCGAAATGAACCGAGGCGACAGATCGGAAAACTTGACGCTCTGATCGCGATCCTAGGACCGATCAACTTACATGGAGATCGGGCTTTTGGGGCGCTACAGCATCTGCCGACGGGATGGCAGACGCTAATGTAAGGGGCCTGAGCTTTGGCGCGGTTCGTCATTTGACAGTTGTCAAGTGGGATCTACACAAGGGCACTAAAGTTTGATGTCTCACCCAGTCTAGCTTGACGCTACGCCGTGATAGTCTGCCGTCATCGGCGTTATCGTATTTTTTCCCAAGCCTTGTCATTTAGGTAAGGGGGAGACGGAATTCTGTCTCTCCCTCGCGTGTTGGGCCGTTGACTTTTGTCTTAAAACTCGTCGCCGCCAACGTCTTTCTCTGCGCTTCGCAAGTCAAGTCAGTCATCTCTCCCAGCCATGTACTCAATCGTTACTGAGAACTCCGAGAACAACGGCCAGATCCCGGCCCGATCAGACAGTCTGCAATCACACTCTATACCTCGGAATATGACACCCGGACCAGTTGAGAATATTCCCACGGGAGGGCATTACCCAATACCAATGTCAACCAAGCGAAGGTTTGTCTGCCCAAAAGTCACTCGACGGTGACTGGACTGAGCTAACAGGCACAGCTTCTACCAAGACGACTCGCAGTCCGTGCGTGACGGCATGGTTTATCCCCGAGAAATCGACACTGCCTCGACGGCCTCGAGGAGCGTACTGTCCTACCGCACCCATGACTCGCCGTGGTCCCAGCGTGACGCGTCGTCCATCTCGTCGATGCATATACCCACCACACTGCCCGCGCTCCAGACCAAGGGTGGCATGGACAATGACGGACTCGAGCCATTGCGCAAGGAAGAATATGACCCTGCCTCTTTTGATCTTGTGGTGCCAGCTCATGCTCTAGGCAAGCAGTATACCCTCGAAACACAATCCGAGCTGCTCTTCTCCATTAAGCACCTCAAGGTGATATTTGAGGATCCTCTACTGCTCCAACGATTCTCAAACTTTCTTTCCTCGTCGCGGCCAGACTCGTTGCCTCTATTGGCCTACTACTTGGACACCCTCAAGGCTCTCAAAGCCATTGACTACGCCAATGCTTTGACGGGCTCACTAAAGACCATCAATGGGCTTCAATTCACCCAAGATCCTGTCACCAGCACCATCAACAATGCGCTGCGCAAGAGGGCTGACGATACCTTCGAGGTCATGGCCAATCACGACCTACCTGCCTACATCACGCATACATTCATCCAAACAGTCAGTGTAACCATGAAGCGGAGAATCACAGACACACTGTCTCCGCAATTGAGGGACCTGTCAGAAGGACTTGCCGAAGTTTTCTGTTTATCCGACCCATCACGGCCCGACAACCCCATCGTCTTTGCAAGTGAAGGTAGGTAACCAGAGAATCCGACCTCGTTTACCAGATAACTAACGTGGATACGAAATAGAGTTCCACAGAACCACCCAGTACGGCATGAACTATGCCATCGGTCGGAACTGTCGCTTCCTCCAGGGCCCCAAAACCAACCCGTTTAGTGTACGGAGGATCCGAGAGAAGCTAGACGCCGGCAAGGAACACTGCGAGACATTCCTCAACTACCGCCGCGACGGCTCCCCTTTTATGAATCTGCTCATGGTGGCTCCGTTGTATGATTCCAGGGGTGTCGTGCGCTACCACCTGGGCGCACAAGTCGATGTGTCCGGTCTTGTCAAGGAATGCTCAGGCTTGGACTCGCTTTCGAGACTCATGCAGCGGGAGAACCCTGAGCAGTACCCAGGTGAGGCACCAGTTCAACAGCACTCAGACCACAACAAGGACGAATTCCGTGAACTGGCTGAGATGTTTAACCTCTCCGAGCTGAAGACAGTGCGAGAGTCGGGTGGTGCTCTGCACCGCATGCACCAGGAGGAGGTGAAGAACTCAGACACCATGCCAGCCAACTGGAACAGGCCGCGGTTGGTCATCTCGGACGATGCCTCAATCAACCGGCGGCCATCAGATCCGATTCTCCACGAGTCGGTCAACACATACCGGGGCGGACGCCTTAGTGGTATCTTCCAGCACTATCTGCTCGTCCGACCATACCCAAACCTACGTATCCTCTTTGCATCGCCATCACTACGTGTTCCCGGCATGCTGCAAAGCCCTCTCCTGTCACGCATCGGAGGTTCTGACCGCGTTCGGGACACCCTCTCTCATGCTTTTGCCGATGGCCACGGCATAACTGCCAAGATCCGCTGGCTGTCACGGTCAGACATGCAAGCCCAAAGCCACCACGCGCGCGTCATGAACCATGAGAGCCACGGCGAGGGCGGTGGTCAACCTCCACCAGCCTCCCGGGGCCGTAGCCGCTGGATTCACTGTACACCATTGCAGGGCTCCAACGGCGCCATCGGTGTCTGGATGGTTGTTCTGGTCGATGATGACTCTGAGCCCTCTGCAAGAAACACACGCCGTGAGGCGCCACCAGTACAACCATATCTTGCACCACAGACCAGACAGCCACAGGAAGGGGAGGGAGATGAGGATGCAATGAGTCTTAGTAGCTTTGCGGCTGCACACAGGGCGTAATACTATGTAATGTCAATAATCCATCGTTTAGCGAGTTTGGTTTGTATGTAGAATAGGTAGTTTAATAATCACGGCCAAATCAATAAATTTCTTCTAGTTCCATTCGCAGTGCGCCGTTCATATTTAAAACCTTTCATTCATTGCCGCAAGACTCTCCATCACCACCAAAACTCATAACCAACCTTGTCACTCGCAGAGTCGTTGTTACAAAGATGCGTCAAGCGAGGCTCCAAGCGATCTTGTTCATCGGTTATCTCGACTTCAACTATAATAAAGAACACATTTCCGAGGCTTTAAGCGATGTAAGAGTCTTAAGATATGTCTTCACAGCAGAGTTAAGGATCACAGAAACATTCGCATATATCTTCCTTGGGCTCGACAGATGCGTCTTTGGAACGGAAACGCTTGCTGCAGAGTAGAACCTAAAGGACTAGCCCACATGAACGAACGTCTTCGCCCAAGTTTTCCTGAACAAAGTAAACTGCATCCGGCTGAATTTACAGAAAGTCTTATACTAAGGTGGTATTTAGGAGGCCGGTTACCCTGATCCAAGAGTTGTAGCGAATTGACACTTCCAAACTACATCTTTACAACTCGGTATGATGTGTTTATCAAGAGAGACGGGGAGACTTTCAGAGGCCGTGAAGGTGTGAGCAACGCATGGAAGGCCGATAAAAAGCTCACGACCATGAAAGGACAGCCACATTAGTAACCCCTTGACCCTTGGAAAACGACGGGGTTCAAATGGAACCTAGGTATACTTGCCGACGCTGTCAATCGCATGTTTTCTCCCAAATATAACAATACTTGGGGGAAATTTGCCTCTACCAAGTGGATGGCTGAGGATAATGGACCTGAATCATATGTAAGTTTTCACAATATTTGCTCTTTTCAACAGCAGCCATGTCATAATTTTTATTTATATCGACCGCCTCTTGGCCATCTCGCAATCTATGATCTATCTCCATTGGACGATCCTACGCATTTATCGCAGTGGTGCAACGAGTATAGAGGACAGGGATAGGGACTCTCGCGGCCTAGGTTGTTGAAAGTGACTGTTGCCGGACTTGAATTGGCCCACGGAACGACAACAACGAATTGCCAAATCCAATCGACGTCATTAGAGAAACAGCATACCTCCAGGCTGATGTATCCCCATTCGTGTGCACGTTATCGCCTGCTCCAGGTGAGAGGGGGCTGGACAAGAAAGTAGAGCCCCTGTGTTTGGATTCATTGTGAACCATAACATATTTTTTTCCTATAAGCTACCTTTC
>JABEEN010001927.1:0-11303 GCA_013363205.1 Fusarium tuaranense | reverse complement strand
ATAACCGACAGACAAGATCGTGAATAGGGTATCTCTGGGCTAGGAAGGTGGCTTGATATGTGACGACAACGAAACCCAGATAGAAGATGGATGAGGCTATGAAATATCGGTTCCCGATGAGGAGGCCAAGGTCAGTCCTTATGCTAAAGATGGCTTGTGGTGGTTCATTCGTTTGAACGAACAGATGGGGTTTTATATAAACCTGGGAGAAGATTTCCCCAAAGAGAAATCAAAATGGCAAAAACACACATACCGTGGACTCTCCATAACTCATATTTAGCTGGCTATGTAGTCAAAGCTGTGGTGTTAGACCATTTCTGCTGCAAATCGGTGAGATTGGCGAACAATAGAGAAGTTGGGATAATCTACTGGTATGGCTGATTCAAAACCATGGCCTTCACCTTCCGCAATCAGTAATTCGGCATCTACATTGACAGAAAGCAGTGTCTTATGTGCTTCTTTTGAGAATGCCAGGAGACACATTTTGTTTTCGCTTCCGTGAACCAACCATGTTGAGGGAAACCTGTCTGGGAACAGTTCACTTGGGTCTACACCTTGATGATCATTATCTTGCATCACGTTGCGAAGCCAAGTTCCGTCTCGTAGATTGCTCAAGAGCCAAGCGGTCCTGGGCTTTGAGATGTCTGGGGATGGCTTCGGATTCCCTAGGACGCTCTTGGACGATGACAGAGTAGCTGTAACAACTCCCTCATTCATCACCTCCAGGAGAAAGTCTTGTGGAAAAAGCGGAACTTTGGATAAGGCTTCCATAAGTGAATACCAAAACTCATCCTTCAACTTCATGGTGGGGGAAGAGGAGACGATGGCCTTGGGCGGCTGTGAAGCAGATGCCTGGCATGACGGTGGGCTCGATTCTTAGATGTTGGAAGCATGTCAACACGAGCTGGAACCAGCCCTCGAAGAACTCACCAGGTACAAGGCCAGAGTTTCTTTAGTGGAGGAGCCAATGACTGCGACTCTACCGCCATCGATCATGGCGCCCGTGTTTCGAGATGGCAGTGCAGGAAGCTCCCGACGCGTCCACAAGTAGCAACTGTGGATGTCAGTGACGGGCCTGTCAAACAGACATACCGTTCTCAAGTGGTGGTAGTCTGGTACAACAACAGTACAGCGGAAATAATAGATGAAGGAGTCGAGTCGATCTTTATATACGGCTGCTTTCAAACCTGCCAACAAAGACGCCTCCGTAAATCAACATAACTGGAGGGAAACATGATGAGCTTTGTCACTTACGCTATCCGATGGACTAGGAAAGAGAGCAGAGGTGTGCTTACTGAATGGCATGGCAATTTTGCCACCATCCTCCGTTCTAGGCTTGTAGTAGACATCCGCGGTGAGAGCAGTGCCTTCTTCGAGGGTGGCATATGTGTACTCCTTGACTTCCATTGTCAAGCAATAGTGCGCCAGAAAAGAAGGAAGAGAGAGAAATCAACGATTATTGATAGTATGTGATATGTTTGATGCATTGGCACTTGTGGATAAGATATTCGGCTATAAGGGTAGGCCCAGGATCGGACTTGGAGGTGGAGGTGGAGGTGTTGTGCCGCTCACTCCGACACCATCAATTATACTGTGCCTCGGTGAATACTAGGGAGCTGAGTTAATGGAGTAGACTATAGGGAAAGCGTATTGGTTGGAAAGGGATATTCATGCCAAAGCTAGACCAGACCAGTAAATGTTACAGCCAGGGCGTCTCTCACCACGTCTCAAGTCTTCAACCCTGGCGATGCCGGATATAAAAACAATCTCAGGAGGTGGTTCGAGGCGACAGAAAAGCCTGTCATAAGTATTTTCCCCATCACTTAGCCCATCCAAGGCAGTCCTACCCCTGGTCCTTATTGGTCTCCGCCCACTGCCGTCAAGAGCATCGGCTTGAAGTTTCTGGGGATAGGGGAGGCCACTTCACTTCTAGATTATCATCAACTGACGGCGGACTGGTTGTAGACCTCACCGATATGCGCAATGTCACAGTCGACTATGCCAACAAGATCATCAAGGCTGGCGGCGGCTACGGCTGGGAAGATGTCGACTACGCGGCTGCCAGGTACGAACTCGCTACGGTCGGCCGCACCGCCAACCACACAGGCGTCGGCGGCCTCAGCCTAGGTGGATGTTACGACTGACTGACTGGCAAGTACAGGCTGACCATTGACAACCCCCTCGGGGTTGAGGTGGCGCTCGCTGATGGCCGCATCTTGAAAATATCCGAGACTGAGAATCCCAACTTGTTCTGGGCACTGCGAGGTGCTGGCCAAAGTTTTGGTCTTGCTACAACCTTCACATTTCGTGGCTACGAGCAAGCTAACGCTATCTACCGCTCGTGGACTTTGCAAACTGGCTGGTTGAAACAACCGAGGGCCAGAGCGGTATGGTGGTTGGCATTGGTGACCCGGGGCCAGCACGCAAGGTGAGCGTCCTAGCCGTCATCTTTTACAACGGTGGTGTGGCAAAGGCTAGTGACTACTTTGCGTCGCTGTTATCCCTTGATTCTATTGTCTATTTGACGCGAGAGATGCCCTATAGGGACGTCAATGCCATGCTCAACACGGTCTCGACCCAGAGCGACCGGAAGACGCAGAAGGGCTCAGCTTTCTCGATGCCTCTGCTAGCCTCTCTAGCTAGGAAATTACTGGAGGACTATACCAAGTTCATCATTGATGTACCCGATGCAATCAAGTCCATTGTTCTCATGGAATCCTTCTCTTAGAGGAAAGTTAACAAGATCTCGCAGACGGCCATGTATTTCGCCAACCGTGGATAACGATACAGCTGCTAAAGACTGGACGCGCGCCATGGGCAACAAGGTCAAGGCGGAGTTGAAGGACCAAAAGACTAGGGATGGCGTTCGGGCGTACGGAGAGTATGATAGTATGTCACTTCAAAATCTAGGGCCATTCCATTCCTTCACTAATATTTTTGGGCTTTCTGGGGTAAACTACGAAAGGGTCCTTGCGTTGAAGAAGCAGTATGATCCCAAGAACGTCTTTGACAACGTTTGCTTTATGACTTGGGAAGAATTACTCGGACTATATGAACATCCAGATATAGAGGAGAGCCTTTTACGCCTGGAAGAATTCACAAAAGTGATCTTTTACATCTAAACTATGCCTTTTAGCCCCGAGGAACTTTCTTTGCCGTTCGGCTTGTTCGTCACCATGCAGCTCACCGTGAGTGACTAGAGCGACGTAACAGGTGGATGAGAGAGGGCCACGAGCTGTTGTTCTCAGTGTCAAGGTCATTCTTTGATTGTTTACATGATTACTCATTAGTTACGGCGTCGGTATCAGCCTTGTAGAATTAGTGATGGTGGTGGTTGTGGCAATAACACGACCTGACCGAGTGCCACATCACATAGTACCTATGTTTTGCCAGGATGCTCAACACAGATAGTTGAGTCTGCAAATAATAGATTAGTTCCAAAGTCAACTTCATCTAGGTATCAGCAGAGATACAGTTCCCGCTGTCTCTGCTGTATCGCAGGTGAACCATAACACTGGCAATCACCAAGAAATGTGATGGATATGTCACCTTCTAGGCACTAGAAGCGATTGAAACTATACACTAACGTACTACATGAGCCCTATACCTACGTCCATGAGCTTCACACATGCGCCCTGTCTGTGGCCCGAACTATGGAGTTTGGGAAACGTGTGACAAGTCGCTCAAACGAGTTTGTCACTCAAATGCGCGACATCGTGGAGAGTTTCAGTCGGTCTATGACGCCCGGAAAGTATCTCTTTGAAGTCATGCCAGTTTTGCGCAGACTCCCGCGCTGTATGCAACCGTGGATCGGCGAGCTCGAAAAGTACGGAGATCTCGAGACGGAGTTTTCTCTGCAATGCTACCGAGATGTGATACGTCAGTCCGAGATTCATGCTGACAGACCATATATCGCACGAGAAGTGAGTACAGAGATGAAGAAAGCAGGGCTGGAAGACGATATTCAAGCCTCTACCAGCTACATGGAGATCCTGAGTGCCGGTTAGAGGCGACCGCCACTACTCTACACTTAACTATTCTCGCCCTTGTGACGCATCCCGAGGTGGTCAAAAAGGCCCACAAAGAGCTTGATTGTGTTGTCGGACAGGACCGCTTTCCCACGTGGGAGGACGAGCCCGATTGGCCTTACAGCAGAGCCATCATTAAGGAGAACCCGAGGTGGAGATTCACCTCGCCGTTCAGTGCGTGATTTTCTGCCTGTCATCAAGCAACTCAAGTCTTAACTAGTTAGAAACTTGTCATAGGCTTTCCCAGCAAGGAATCGTATGATCGTATAATAATATTAACAAGAAAGACGTATATAACAGATACTATATTCCCTAGAATTGTGTGGTGCGTATTAACTACTGGTAAGTTAAAGCTTCCTCGACTTCATTTATCTATGTGCCCCTTAATCTGAGTATGCCCGACTTACAGATTCCTAGGAGTATGCATCACGATGATGTACAGTACCCAAATCCGGAGCAATTCAACCCAGACCGTTTTATCGATGACAAACTCTCAGCGGCAGCTTCTGCTAATTTGGCTGACGCTACACAGGGTGATCACTCCTCTTACGGAGTTGGCAACCGCATCTGTCCCGGTATTCATTCAGCCGAACGAAGCCTTCTCATCATGACCAACCGGATGCTTCAAGACTTTGACTTTCATCCGCCCTTGGGCCCCTGGAACGGGTGTACCGCGAAAGCTGACGGTGGAGGTGGTTGGCGTCAGCATAGATCTTATCATGTCTCTGGGAGCCAATTTCAAAGCAGATTTCAGACTAAGGAGTGGTAGAATAGCTCTAGGGCGTAGCTCACGTCGCCTATACATGCCCGTTCTTGGGCAAGCAGCTATTCACATTCGAATTCCCATCATTCAATAGCCATTGGCCTCTGTTTTCGCTCCCCGACACGGGATTAAAAGTACCTGTCAGCCGATGGGGGCTCAGGGAAAGACGCATGCCGTACCGTAGCAATCAGCCATCAAGCTATTCCCAAGACACCATTGGTCTTCGCCCTAACTACCCGTAGTTAGTATAGCGGTGCCTTCGCCAAATACAACACCAACGAGGGACGGACCTCAGCAGGATGGCTGGCTCCTAGATGCTACAGAGATGACAGACGCCTAGTCATTGAAGATCCCTCATCTTGGTGGCACCAAGAACAATACGTCACAATTGGGTTTACATTTCCAAGCGCCCCGAGTGGACGAGTGGTCGCAGACGGTTGATACCCATAACAGGGTTCTGGGGTCGATGTTGGTTCAGAATGCGAGACAAGCCGGGTTTTTTTCAGGAACCAACATCACGTCGTGCCTCGATCTACGACCATGACGAAGACGCGAGCCCAGAGAGTAGGTGGACGCCTCGACTACTTACTCGTGGATGGCACTTCATTCGTGGCATCCCCAACAAGAAGAGGAGCTGGGCTTTCGAAAGGTGGCTCGAGCATGTTTCGAACTGAGCCTTGCCAAAGACGTGCATCTAACAGATGACCGAGACCTGCGCATAGTGACAATCACTTTGGCGCCAGCTGAGCAGATGGGGCGCTGGAGATGAGGCGAGTTTACGCGAGGTTGCCCATCATGGGGACTAGATCACGGCCTTCAGCCGATCACTCACCTTCAACTCGTCCAACTCGTCCTTTTACGTCTTTCATGCTGGTGCTGCGCTGTGGTGCACTGTGGTCGACCAGCCCTTCGGTAATGACGGCCAGCCCTCCTTCTCTAATATCTGCTGGAATAGGCCGAATCTTGCCCCCTTCTAAAAGCCCCTCGGCTCTCACGACGAAGGCTTTGAGAAAGTCAAGGCCACGCTAAACGACAGGAAGTGGTGGACTCTGGACATCTAGGAAGAACTCTTTCCCGAACACAGTAAATGCGAACATACGTGTCGTGACAACCTACGGGCTGTTGATAAGCGGACCACGCATGGTGCAGGCTATGGAAGTACCCCCTGCTGGTTCCATGGCGGTGGCACATGGCTTGGCTCACATAGGTAGTCAACGACATCATCTGCGCCGCATTGCTTGACAAAGTCGAAGCTCTCCAAAGAGCATGCAGATATAACGCGAACGCCCGACCTAATCATGATTATCACTCATCCACTACCTCCCCACGAGCCGGTTACCCTCTGGCACGAACTTGGAAACAGTTGTAGAAGAGGTGCTTAAAGACTTCCCGCAGCTCCAGGAGCACCACTTCGCAGACGATGCTCTATGAGTGGATGCATACACACTCACTGGAACTATCCGGACGTTTTATTTCGTGGCATCGGTAGCTGCGGAAAGGAATGCCCTTAGCTGGAGGAACCGTCTATCCTCTACAACCGTTGTACTATACTAGGATCCATAAAATGGATCATTCCTCACGACGGAAGCTCTTGGATTGATTGCAGAATGGCGCGTCTTCACGTCATCTAAGCCCGAGGTGGAATGCTCCGGTATTTTCCCCATTGTAAGATCTGAAGATGGCTCGTAGAGGATCTAGGTCCTACGGACAATCCTTGAGCAGCTAATTGGCTACGGCAACGTGGCTTCGCTTGAGTCCTATCATGATCTTACCGAAGGCTCAGGCGAAAATGGTGTCTGCTCGGGTCACCTTTCTGGCCACAGATACGACTCATCTTGTTGTACGTTCACCCCCCAGCTTTCTTGTTAGTTCCATCAGCTAACGATGCCATAGCGCATACCGTCAGAGAGTATTGTCAGCCTCAATCTTCTTATATCATCGAGATTACGAGTCATTACATGATGTTTGACTTGGAAGGTTTGGCTATCGATGACGGTGGAATCTGGTCATTGGGATGAGGCTGCCAAACTTTATACTTTGGATATTACCAAACAAGGGCAGCATATCCGGATTACGGCCCTGCATGACGTGATTGCTACGGGGGCAGGATCTCAGAGTCTCTTGGTGCCCAATATCACGGACAGAGTGAGTGGAAAGCAACTGTCGAAGGCCGCGGGTAACTGGAAAGTATATTGACTGACTCGACAAGAAGCCTTTTAAAGGAATCTTGTCACACTCTTCAAACTACTTGTCGTCGCAAAACTAGCTTGGGAAGTCCCGTATCTTAGTCGGCACGGCCAACACAGGCCATGGCTCGGGCACAACCTAAATGATATGAGGCTTTGGAGCGCGTAGGCGTCAAGATGGACCCATTTGGAGATATTCAAGATACAATAAACATTCATCTTGGTGGCCATTACACTGATGTCGGGACATCGACCAAGATTAGTCAAGGATTGGCAAGCCATGTATGTGTTAGGTGAGATTGAGCTCTACACTAACCCCCCGGTAGATCAAGGTCAAGTATGACGCTACTGCAACGCGACATACAGAACATAGATTGGAGTTTTCAGATCGAGTCGAAGCAAAGGCCAACCTTATCATCCTCGCAACTGGCTTCGTCGGAAATCTTGGCCATGACGTTGAGAAAATATTTTGTTCCGGAGTCACCGAGAAAGCTAGAGACTGCTTCGGTCTCGGTGAGGCTCGCTTCCTTTATGACAGGCAGCGCGAGCTCTTCTGTCGACTCCAGAAGACGCATGATGATTTTCACTGCTTGATCATCCTGATCCATAACACTCGTACGTGTAATAGTACTTAATTACCGGGTTATAACCTAATCACCTCGGTCATAACCTAACTACCCCGGTTATAACCTGACTATCCAGGTTATGACCTCATTACCTTAGTTATAACCTAGTTATTTTTATTATAACCTATTTATAATTATTATAACTTAGCTACCAGGGGCATTAAATCCAAAAGATATATAACTCCGTAACTACCCAAGGTAAGGTTGAGTTCCTACAGCTATATAAACTCAATAGTGGAAATATGAGCCCCGTAGTGCAAGATGCTCTCTTTCCATCTTCCATGTTCATTCTGTAATATCGGACACTTGGACTATACAAGTATTCCTTCCACGAGCACAAGATGAAAATGAGTTGAAGCCTACATGGCATTCAAAGCTACTTGCTGAACCGAAGAAGGCTCCGTCCTGAATCGCAACGGCTCCCATGCGAATTCCCACTTGCAAAGGTTGATGTAATCGCAAGGACACAGGCAAACTCTGAGGCAGGCTTCATGTTGGCGCACTGAAAGGCAGATTAGCCCCATTTGATTGACAGTTGGCAATGAACAAATCCCTACCGAGTTTTAGGGGCAGGGGTGAATTTGTGATAATATTCCGTAAAGGCTGTGCAGGATGACCCCGACTCTTTAACAGATCTGGCGGCGAGTTTCCTTCCTTTATACTTGATATCTGCCACTAATAATGGGATAGTCCGCGCCTTTTTGACCCTTCTGGTGCTGATTGTGTGACGCGGGAGTTGAATCACACAATTCATCTGCAAAGGCGCATGTGTTATCATATGAGACCACCAGATCTCTTGACGGTTGAACAGGAGGCCTTTCACCGCCGAGACTGGCCCATGATCTCAAATTAATAAGGGTTTGGATCTGATGGTGCAAGGCGGGAGTCTCAGTCACATTGATAGGCTTAGGATACCAACATAACAACGTATCCATACGTCATGAATCCTGACATCTAACAAGCAAGCAGTCGATAGGTCATCTGCAACCGTCACACTCGATCAAAATAGATAAAATATATTAGATTATTCTCTATTGTAGTAGAAAAGGAAAATTGGTGTCTATTTTCTCAAAAGTCTCCTTGTTTTATGACTCATTGCAAAAGCAATTGGCTCCTCGACTCCACGCTACAAGACCGGGTATCCTGTTTCAATACATGTCAAGACTTCAAAACTTCCATGATATGAATGGCCCTGATGAAATGCAAGTCACACACAGGCTGCCCTCCAGAACTCTTCGCCTAGACACCATAACACTAAATCAGTTCTCGCCCTTTGCCCTCCCCTCCCAGTACTCATTCCTCCGTCACTACCTGAGCACACATTTTTTTGAGCTCATCCAGATGGTCATTCCTCACGGCAAGGTCATCCTCAAGCATCTGCCGATGCTGTGACTCACTCTCAATCGTTCTAGTCAAACTAGCGATCTCCTCGCGGTGCCTCTCGCAGCTCGGTTCAATTTCCACCATCCTGGCACGGAGTGATCTTCCCTCCTCAGCCATCTCGTCAAGCGTCGACCTTGCATGGGAAGCAAGTTTGCTCATGAACTTCTGTTCAAAGCCAGCTCCTTTCGGGCACTGCTCCAACCATTCTCGCACCTCTCGATCGGTGGTATCGGTTGAGTCCACGCCGGCGAGTTCCTTGCTCAGTTCCTGCAAGGCGTCTTCTTCTTGGCGAAGCTCGTTACGTAGTGTTTCTCGCTCCAGATCCAGCTGTAGGATATGATCCTTGCGTGTGGACACTGCCCGTTCGAGCTCCTTCACTCCATCCTGCATCCTCTTCCGGCTCTCCAAGAAAGCCTGGAAGTGTCCCACTGCGGCGTTGTTCTCTGTCACAACAAGAGGCGGAAGAAAAATAGAAGGTGGTGCTTGGCCTTCTGTCAAGACGCTGGCCTCTTGACCTGAGGAACTGTCGGACAAATGATGTGAGGATTCGAAATGCTCCAGACCAGTCGATGCATGGGGGGAGCAAAAGGAACCATGCCGTTCCGGGTCATCTTCCAAGACACCAGCGTTGTTGTGACTGGAGTGATGATCAAGGAAATCCTCCAACGAGTCAAAAAGGCTTGGGTCAAGTGGCTCATGAAGGGGAGACAATCCATTCGTCATCAGAGGCAATGGGGGCATAACACGTGGAGTTCCCAGGACAAGATCTTGCCCTTCCACCATCGGATCTCCAGTGTCCCGTTCGCCCGAAGATTTCGGATCTACAGTGGCCTCAATACGGGCCGCCAGAGATTCGCGAAAGTCCGAGGCTTCCACTGACGAAGGGATGTCGGTGTTGGACAACAGGGACTCTAGTATAGCCAGACAAAA
The DNA here is from genome assembly GCA_013363205.1 of Fusarium tuaranense. NCBI lineage: Eukaryota > Fungi > Ascomycota > Sordariomycetes > Hypocreales > Nectriaceae > Fusarium > Fusarium tuaranense. Next base: position 1,387 of record JABEEN010001927.1, on the reverse strand, counting down.
AACGCCGCAGTTGACACCGTCGCTCTGTTGCGGACAGTCCTGTATAATTAATGTTAGTGACAATCGCTGCTCAAGCCAACGACTAACTCAACTTACCTCTTCCACAACCCGCACTTTCACGCCTCCCTCGAGCTTCAGGTTCTTCTCAATCCAGATTTCGACTTGATCAACGGGCATTTCCGTGTGCTTCAACGAGTTGTAATGATGAAGTAACCCATTCGCTGTGTCAAGATGGCAAAGAGACCAATGCTTGGACTCATAACAAAAAAAGGCCAAGTTCCGTGGCCATTTTTTGTTGGCCGAGATGACTGACCCGTGGAAAGGAAATCCTGGGTCAAACGTGTGCCAATCAGCGTCTCTGTGAAGAACCGTCACACATCGTTGTAGATCGATGCTCTTGAGCATCATGTTGGTTCGAAGCCGTGACGTGGTATGCTCCAATGAGTCAGTGTGCGGTAACGCGAAAGTGGCGTTGCTATCGACTTCCACGATGCTGAGTTCATCGGCCGGGGCCCCGAGCAAGACCTCGGATGGATTAATGGCAAGATTTTCGGACTCTGAGCCGCTTCCATGAGATGGGCCTTGGGTAAGTCCTGAGACACCATCGGCCGTGCTCCCAGGCCCAGGACTCTCCAATCTCTCCGCTGGTGCTATGCCGTCGGGATTGTGGTTTCCGGTCGCGCGTCTCAACCGCCCCCTGGGTGTGACGAGTGGCGCTTGTGGGTATAACTCGCGAATCATCTTTTTGGCCCGCATAAAAACTCGTTGCGTGACAACATGCTTGGTGGTATACTTGCGAATGGCCTCAACCATGACGCCCGGTGGGTCGTCTTCCTTCCACAGCTCCTCCGGGTCTCGCTTCAGCTCTGCCCACTTCTTTAGGACACTGCTCATACCAGATACACAGTTCCTGTCGTCCGGATTCTGAGGGGCGTAGCGGGATGGCCACCACCCGGGGCGCCTGTCCGGTATCATCGTCTCGGGGGCTCGCGACGTCGACGAGGGAGACTCTTGTCGCTCATGCTCGGCGTCTCGAAGATCAAAATCGGAATCATGGGCGTTTTCGTCGATAGCATCAGCATCAGCATCAGCATCCGAATCAGCCGCATCATTCCTTTCGAGGTCGTCGGTCATTTCATGGTCGGGGATCTCGTTCGGTGCTTCAACGGAAGAAGGGACATCGGCATTAATATCGGTGTCGGCTTCAGTTGAAGCAGTCTTCTGGCGCTGAGACCGCCGCGACTCTCTTGAAAGTGTTGAGCCGCGTCGCCTAAGTCCACGTACTCTAGGCCCCATTCTGTGTCTCTCAGTATCAGCCATCTCATGTCACGTCACGATCGGGACGGGGGACTCACTCTCTAGCGGCCGCGAACAGAAAAGTTCGCGT
>JABEEN010001925.1:0-12847 GCA_013363205.1 Fusarium tuaranense | reverse complement strand
CTCCAACGGCTTGTCTCGCGATCCCCTCAACGCCGCGTCTCCGATCTCAGTCAACCTCTGTGCGCTCCCGCGGCCGGACCCCCGTCTGTCTGGCATCCTGCACTTTTTCGCTGCCAGCCAGTTAGAAACACACGGCACGGCCCGGTCTGGTCCGCGCACCGCGGGCGCTCAGGATGGCGGCCGCCGAGCAGAACGGCATCGACATCCTCTGTGATGCCGCCGGCTCGGACATGCTGCTTTCATCACTATTTGCACTAGCAGCTCCGGGACAAGATCAGCAGCGAGCCCAACCGCAGGATCAGCACGAATTGCAGCATACGCTGCCGACAGCCTCACCTACGAAGCAACCCCACCAGCAGCAGGTCTATCACCAACAGTTAGACCCTGCGCTGCAGCCGTCGCAGCAAGAAACTCCGCGGAAGACCCCGTCGTCTCTGCCAGCGAAGCGCAAGCTATCCGACGCGTCCGCCTCGTCGCCGTCCCACGTCTGTCACATCTGCCGACGCGTCTACGAGCGAGCCGACCACTTGACGAGGCACCTGAGGTCGCACGAGAACGCCCGCCCGTACCAATGCTCCCGCTGTCCTAAGCGCTTCAACCGCGCCGACCTCCTAACACGGCACGAGACCACACACGACCGAGATGGCGCTGCAAAGGATCGCCCCTTTATCCGAAGAAACGATCGCGCTGCTGAAGCTTGCCTGAACTGCGCCGCCTCCAAGGCAAAGTGCGAGGACCAAAAGCCATGTAGTCGCTGTCGCAACAAGAGCCTAACATGTCAAATGCCGGCAAGACGTGGGAATCAATACAGAACTTCGGAGTCACAAGCCGGTGTCTCTCCTTCTGATAGTTCAATGGTGGCATCGACCACAGGCAATGACAACCAGGTTTTTACGGCAGGCGATGCCGCCTACGCGCTGTCCCAATCAGCTGTCGCACACCAAGTCCAATCGATCGATAGTACTGCTGGATATGCTGGTTCATCCTTCCTTGGTGCGCCGAGCTTGGGGGCTACGCCTGACGAGACCCTGTACTTTGCAGCGCCGCGGAAACTGCTCCCTGATATCGAGCTCTCCTGGGACATGGACTTTGGCAACCTCACTTTTCCAACATCAGATGCGAATGGGCCAATTCATCGGCTAGGAAATGGGACAAAGCGTTCATCTCGCCAACCTCGGAGAGACATGCCTCAGGAAGACACAGGTCCCCAGCTTTCGGCTTGGGTAGCTAAGCTAGCCGCCAATGGTCAAGCAGCCGCCTCGACCGTTCCCTTGAAAACGATGTTGCCAATTATACGCGACGGTCTCTTCGCTATGGTTCTGGCCGATGGCACGACCAAGCCTCAAGTTCCAACATTTCCCTCGGCCGACACCTTGAGCTATCTGATTGAGACGTTCTTCATTCAGCAAGACCAAAAACAGGATGACTTCATCCACAAGGCTTCTTTTGACACTTCTGCAGCCACTTTGGAACTCGTCTCCGCCATCGTTTCCACCGGAGCCATGCGTACTTCTGCGCCAACGGCCTGGCAATTCGGGCTTGCTCTTAACGATGTCTTGAAGACTGCTCTTAACAATCATGTAAGTCTAGCGATCTTATAGTTCTGGTTGATAGTTCTGCACTACTGTGCTGGTGTGCATGACAGACTTGGAAGAAAATGAGCTAACGATGAATAGCTGGAATCTTTTGGTACGGCAGCGAATCCCCTGATGTTGCTCCAAGCGTCCATGCTTCATCTCGATATTGCACAGTGGTGTGGCTATAATCGTCAAATGGAAATGGCACAGACTTTTGCCCAGCAAGTGTTGACAGTAAGCCTGCCTTGAACATGGTTGTCCGTCAGCGGGCTAACGAAGAAAAGCTGGTTCGAGGAACTGGGAGGATTTCTTTTTCATCAGAGACGACCCTTTATATCCCGAGTGCGGGCGACTCTTCTGAAGTACTGGAGTCGAAATGGCGGGATTTTGCTAGGATTGAATCCCACAAAAGGTCTGATCGCAGCTCCTTATGTACTTGATATTTGCTGACCGTGTTTAGGTTGATGATGCGCCTGTTCATTCATGATGTGCAATCCTCAATCGTTTTATGGAAGAGTTCAAACATGGCATACAGCGAACTTGACTTCACCCTACCGGCGGCGCCAGATCTTTGGAAGGCTGCAAGTTCACAACAGTGGCGGGACCTGTACTCGGCCAAGAGGTCCACGACTACAGATATCCCACACCCCTTGGATATTGGAGACTGTGTGTCATTCATCACTGAGCCCAACGATCATGTCGATATCGAACTATGTTGCATGGCTGCTCTATCGGGGCTGTGGGGGCAGATTTGGATCTACCGTGATGCTGTCACGTACCGCAGTAACCCGAATCGACGCAGCGCCGGCTCTCCAGCTTGGATCGAGGCCTTGTACCAAGATCTGTATAGCAAACTTGTCGGCTTCTCTAACCAAGCACAGGGGATGCAATCGCCGAGCCCTGAGCTCTTGCTATTCTCTGAGCTCTTGATGGTGGCGCTTCATGTCTCGTTTGACCAACTGCACCAACTCGCTGGCCAAAACGGTGAGGGAGGTTCCCGGAGAGCGGCGCAAATACTGGAGGCTACCTGGTTTTCAGGGCCTGAATCTCGTCACGCCGTTTGGCACGCTGGACAGCTGCTCCGATATGCGCAGGATTGTAAGGCAACAAGTCTGCAGGGGTTCAACTCAATGGCGGTCTACTTTGCTGGCCTTACATTGTGGGCATACGGCATTATGTCGGCCCCTGGCTCATCAACCGGCGAGGGGATTGTAGACGACTATGTGCTACTTAACGCACAAGAGACGAGGGAGTCGAGGGCGTTTCTCGAACTCGGACAGGGCACACCATCCTTGGCGCTTCCGGCAGGCTTGCGTCTCCAGATAGAGCCACTATCGAATCGCGATATGGCCCTATCGCTTGCACGGAATATCTTGCGGCAGAATTTCCCCGTGCTCAACGAGACGCTGCCCCCGATGGTTGAGAACCTGTGGCGCCGTCTTGCAGAGCTGCAGTCGGGCCAGAACGGCCAGGCCATGACTGACACGGATGGAACCGTGGTAGGAGCTGGTAACCGTCATGTTTGAAGTTGTTTATTCCTATGTATATGGACTATAAAAAGGGTGTTTGCGTGTGTTTGCCTTGAAAGCATCCAATTGGATGTTAGCGAAGGAGTTGGGGCGGAAAACGGGAAACACAAAAGGGTCATGACTGGTAACATGTTACAAGACAGGGTTCTATAGGGCGATATGAGGAACTATACATTGTTGGAGTGTTCTGCTCGTTGTTTATTGGGCTAGAGGGTGTAATCCTCCGTTTATGCGTAGAAGTTGTGAAGGCCTTGGAGTTGAGGCCAAGAGTGAGCAAAATTGCTAATGTGGTACGTTCATGTCTATAGGCACGTAGGTACCTATGCCCGACCTGAGGGACTCCCGAAGGGAACAACGACATTGTAAATGAAATAGAACAGGAGGAAGCTGCAAGAGGTGGTTGCTTCCGACGCCGCTTCCCTCCGCCAACAGCATCTGATGTCTGGAAAGAGGGCCAGGACGTGCCTGCTGCGCGAAAGGCAAGTCTGTCTTTCCTAACCCTCCTTGCCTGCTTCACAACCACTCAACTCTTCTTTCTCCCCTTTCCATCTCTGATGTTCCTCACTCACTCACTACTGCATTGAATTGCTGCGTCAACAACTCTTATCGTCGACTTGAAGGCCCAGTCGCAACATTACTATCTATCTTTATTCGTCTTTCATTACTGTCCCTCGGCTTGGATAACTCGAACAGTCCCAATGCCTCCCATCTAGAAGAGAAATGACAAGCCACCAGGCCCTCTGCACGATGAACTTGTCTTTGAACGCCTCGATGATGCACGTCTCTTGCGGCACTACGAGAACAACGCCAAGACCTGGGCTGCACCGCTCTCAACAACAGATTTCCTTGATGTTCACTTCAGAATGAGTACCTTACCAGGAGAAGCTCGCTCCTTTGAGATCTGGGCACTCCGCAAACCCGACGATCCTTTGGGTATCATCTCAAGCTGCGCAACATATCTCCGAGACGCAATCATGTGCCGCGGCAAGGGCGTGAGGGTGACTGGCGCCGTCATCATTTCCGAAATCTATACCGATCCCGAGCACCGCGGTCGCGGTTTCGCCAAGCTCCTTCTCAAGAGAGTACAAGAGTGCTTTGACAAGCGGGACGACTTGGATATCGATTTCACCGTCATCTTCGGTAATGGTTGCTTGAACTGGTACCTAGAGCTGGGGTGGAAGCCTGTCCCAGCGACCCAGTTGACCATCAATGTCGACCGTTTTCAGACTTGCTCTTCATGCGAGGATGCATGGGAATATCTCACACTCCAGGAAGTCTACAACATTGCCAATTGCGACGTCAACGTCAGCAAACTGCGTCTCTCAAAGGCCCAAGGCCCCAAAACCCACGTCCAAATCCTACCCAGCGCCTTTATGGCCAGACATCACCTATTCCGCTCCGCCTTATTAGCCTACAAACTGGGCCAGGATCACGCGGACACCAGGCATTATGGAGTTTCCATTCTCGAGGATGAGGCAACAGAGGTGTCAGCATGGTGGATTCACGACTTCCAGAACGGACGGCTCATGATAGGACGTTTGTATGTGACGCGTTTGACCAATGCAGATGAACTGGTAGTTGAAGTATTGGAGGCAGCAATGGGGGAGGCAGTCCGCCGTGGGTTGCGGGAGGTGGTGCTTTGGGATCCGAGCCCCCAGGTAGTGATGGCGGGCATGGAGATATTGGAAAAATATGAGACGGAGGTACATGTCACGACTGGAGAAAGACATGAGATGGTACCATGCGTAAGATGGAAGGGCGGCGAGGAGCGGGATGTTGTGTTGGAGGAAGGGCACTTTGTGTCGTGGAGTTGATGTGCAGGGCAGGGCAGGGCAGGGTTGACTTCGATTGGGGGAAGAATTCGGGGCCGGAAGAGTCCATGAATGAAACAGCGACGGAGGTTGATTGCGGCGTGGTATGTATTTGCAAGGTTGTTCTTATCTGGCGAAGCTGGGGTATCCTAATCCTGGAGGGTTGGAGTTTATTCAGTGTAACAGAGCAGAGACAGAAACAGCGAACAAAGCCGAGGTTTAGAATTAACGGTTGTCCATCAATTCCGCAGTTGCTGTGCTGATTCAACGGTTGTTGCCCTTCATTTGCCGTCTAGAGCCGGGCCTAACTCCGAGCTCGGGAGTTGAAGCTTGGCTTGAGAATGATGGCTATGCTATTGAGACAGCGTCATTGGATAGCTAGGGACATGATTGAAGCTGTAGTGGGGGCCGGGGGAGATCAACAAGGGGGATGAAGACGATGACAGGGAGGAGAAAAGGTGGGGTAGAAGTTGACCCCGCGATGATTGAATGACAAAGCATCCCGGTCGTTGTTCAAACCCCCGAGGGGAGGGGAGGGCGGAATGCCTGCCATGTACCCCTCCATCCCATCCCATCCCATCCCTCCCATGGTTATTCACACTCACCTTTAACCCGCATGCAACCGTTGGCTGATCTGTACCTGTACTGTACTCTCTCTGTAACGCACCGACCTACCTATCTTGAACATATATGAACCCTAGACTTTTCCTCAGAGTTTCCCCTCTGACCCGACCGTCCATCGCATCTCACGTCCGGGCAAGACTCTATACCACCAAGATGGCGAACCGTATCCACCGAATCACCATGTTCAAGATGCCCAGCAAGGACGACCAAGCCGTTCTTCTGGAGCAATACAACAAGCTCAGTGCCAACCAGCAAAAGGTAAAGCTAGCTTTCACAAAGTCCCTTACTCACAGATCGTCACTAACTGAACAAACTACCAGGACGGAAAGCCTTATATCCTGTCCATGGTCGTCGGTGCCGCTGATGAGGATGCCCGATCTCAGGGATACCACTTTGTTTCCAAGACCGAGTTTGCTAGCATGGAGGATATGAAGTACTACGACGACGAGTGCAAGGCTCACAATGATCTCAAGACGGCTGTCAAGACGTTGGGCGTTCAGGGTGTCTTGACTATTTACTTTAAGCCGCAGGCTATTGGTGGCATCGACAATGCTTGAGTTCTGGGGGTGAGATGAGACTAGAGATGGTATAGAAACATGTAAACAAGAAATAAACAGGACTTCTTCAAGATGGGGTCATTACACACTGCTCTTGCTTACTTACCATTGTCCAGGCCATCGGTGCCATTAGCCAGTGGAGACTCTCTCACCAACGGCACTTGACGATATCGTGGCTTGCCTCGTGGATGCACTGACTGCATGTGACAAGCACGGGCGCTCACATGGCTGTGCGCCACTTACCGCCGCCTGTCCTCCCTCTCAAGGCTACCTATGAACTAACTCACATTGGCAAACAACAAGCTTGTTACGCTCGGGCCGATAACTGGACTGGGGATCTAGGCACACGCTGAAGACAATGCCTGTGCACTTTTGGACCGAGGCCAAGGCTTAACGCGGGGTAAACTTGGGGAGAAGCGAAAAAGGGGCTGTTGTGTTAGTGATGAGGACCGGACCTGTAGAATAAGACGCTCTGTTGGGGGTATTTAGGCGTAGTAGAATCACGTCAAGAGTGGTATTTGGCCTATGGTGAATGAGTAGCTAGTTGTTTCTAGAGATACGCATCGATATATCAAGAGCCCAAGAGAGAATCAATCAATGGAGTCGTGGGGAGGAACTTGGGTGATACAGAAATGGTAGTGAAGCGCTTTAATTTGTCCATTGACACAGAGGACCTGCGTAAAGGCAATTAACGCCTCCCTGCTCAGAAAGGAACAGAGTGAAGCCTCAAAGCAGACGATGCTGCTCAAAGGTTTCCTCAAGGCATTGAAATTTTAGGCAGAAGTCGGCAAAAGACTGGGGTTGGCGATGGATTTCTACCAGCTGGCTGACACAATTATGGTGTCATCTATCTCTTTGAGTTGTGCCACATGCTCAAGAGACGTGATTCGTCAAACTCAGTTCGCTAACCTAGCCACCTCAACTGCCTTTTGATGGCTTGCCCGACATGCAATATCTCGTACGCTTGGATCGAGGATGATGTGCTTAGAGGTGAAGCTGCCCAAGATGATCTTTTTATATGTCTAATTAAGTCTTTCGTGAGTTTCCTAGTTGCGACGGTGCTCGGCGGACTCGTCAATATCCTAGGCAGCTCGACTTCGGACGAGAAAATTAACCGTAGTCAAGCAAAAGGATGAAAGTTCCCACACACGCTCAGAAAAGCTGGAGCAGCTTCTCGGATGGGTCCATATGAACAGACAAGTCGTGCAAAATCAGCCCGAAAAAAAGCTGCGAGACCAAGTGCCATCTGCAATTTCTAGCATTCAGTGTGTGGCAGAGAGGAAGGAGACAAACGAAGAAGGATGGATGCATGGTGAAAGAAAAAACGAGGATTAAATAATATGACAGTGCTTGAAGCATTTACTGCTTGAATATGTCCATGGGTTTTTGGCACATTGAAGAGTCAGGGCGAACGGCGTAGAGGGAGCGGCGTTTCTGTGGGACTTGAGTGTGGCCAACGAATATATGAATCCGTTTACCTTTCCTAAGAGGACAATAACTATTCATGGATCAAAGTTGCTGAAAACGAAGTGGGCTTTGCGTATAACGGCGAACTAACACGATTGCCTCGCAGGTACACAACAGGATTAAGGAAATTATTCTCATACCCGTACTTTTAGAGCTTCAAGGGGAAATCAAGAAAACAATTAAAGAAGAATAATTTATTTTAATTATTTTACTAAGCTTGGGAAATACTAATTCTAAAGCCAGATATTCCCTTTATTGAGATTCCATGCCTTCGTTTGGTTTCGCCAGTGTCATAAATGAAATGGCCAGGTAATAACCATTGCCAGCAGCACTCGAGTACGAATAAGAAGGTTATTTCTTAGTAAACAAAAGATAATAGCCCTTGTTTGAGATTTCCACTGCTCTAAAAGAATACTGATCTCAAAAATCTTCTAGATCTTAATCCTTATCACCAAACATCTGCAATCATCTTGACAACAGTCAACTCGATGATAGCTTTTCTCTCTCTACACTTCTCTCCTCCACCACATATCTTCACCTCAAACACGCCGCATGCCCTGGGCTTAAAAGGTAAGAATTCAACCCTTCTTGAGACATCAGCATCTCTAGCGGTTGCAACGCCCAAGCAGCCGGATGGTGGCTTTCCCTCCAGCGCATCTCCACCAGCCCCCAGTTCCCTATACACAGAAGATCTCATTCCAAATCCGCCTCACTTCTCGAATCGAAAAGATAGATCTCAGCTGTGCATCCTGCACTTGTCTTCTCAATCTTCCCGGCACAATATCACCCAAAACTAAACGCTGACAATTCTTTGCGGTAGACCTATATCACTCCTTCGTTATCGCATCACAGCTCATCCACGAAGAGATATATACCGCTTTTTCTCGACTCAACCATCGAAACTGCCGGAGGTCAAGGCAAGAAACAAGTACAAGCCGACTATTCGATGATCTCTTGCCCCGACTGGAGTTCAACATTGAGAATCTATGGCGGTTCTTGATGGTATAATATATATCAGCCATTTTGATAGCCAACCTTCTCGGTCTTGGAAATAACAACAAGCCACAAGCTGGCAGTTTCGAAGGCGCAGATCGAAGAATATCCATTTCGAGCTGCCACATTTATATCTATCCTCACAAAGTACCGAATCAAGATTTCCTTCAACCACACGCACCTCCTATCCCAGAGTTTCAACAGTCCAGACCATTTTCGCCGGACGAGAAAGGAACCTTGATCCTTTGAAACGAACACCAAACCATTTCACTCTCGGTTTGAAGCAATCGGCAGCTTCAAACTAAAAGCAGTTCGGACAACGTGTGGGATTCTCGAGACAGCAAACAAACCATGGAGAAGCAACGGACAAAGCCCAAGCAGAAGAATTGGTTCATACTAAGTTGAAAATCAACGACATCCCCCAGGTCTGAAGTGACAAAGCTGGATCCGACAGGACCAAGTTCCTCAAAGGGAAGCGGACGCTCCTCGAACGAGGACGAGTCACCACGACCTGAAGAGTTGAACTTCTGGAGCCAAGGCACACGCCACCTTGTCCCAACTCCTAGTCCTAAAGTACAACGCCCTAGACGAAAGTACATGGCCAATGTCAGCGACCTCTATCAAGAGGCAAGAGAGCTGCGTCCTTCTGCTCAATCAGTGAACGTGGCGAGCCGGCGTGGGGATGCGTGGTTGACGACAAAGCCCTGCGGCGTCGACGGCTGCGCATTCTCCAGGGAGGTCATAGACGCGTGGAATGAGGCTGGAAAGAAAGTGCTGCAGAAACAACGGGTCCATCATCCCTTTCAAAGAGAAGAGTCGGCCTCCTGAATCCGCGTGTCGGTTGCCTCAGGGGTGAGGCTCGACATTTCGACCCCCAGACTCTTTTGGCTGGAGGGGTGAGAGAGCCGGAGTGTACTCGAGTCGGAAGCACCCATCTTCTCGGTCAGGAGTCGGGGGAAGTCGTTGTGATTTGGTAAGTCTTCTGATGCCCGGATGTGTGAAGACGTGTGTAGCTGATGACCCAAGAAGCACATGACTTTCTCCACCGTGTCAGTTGATCTTGATGGTCCTGCCTTATGGTTTGTGACGAGGAGATGGATCCTCGGCGGATGATGGTTCAGCTTTTTCTTTTCTTCTTTTTCTTTTCTTTCTTTTTTGCCCACGGGGGCAGTTGAGCATCAGCAATGGCTTCGAAGGGACTTCTGAAGTTGGTCAAAGTACCGCCTTGATGCCCTGCCATATGAGTGCTAGGAATGGATGTCTCGAACAATCGAGTAATTGATAAACTATAGCGCATGATTCGCGTGCCTCAATATCTCCTCGACTGATTTACTAGGGCGTGGAAAGATTTGCTGCCCGGCGTCGTAATTGCCGCCTTCTATAGGTCGTATCCCACTCTCACGCGGTAGTTGATGTTGACGTCTTGTGGAAGTAGGATTTTCGTCGCCTCAATATGGCTCTTGATGGCTGCCCAGTGTAGTAGTGTTGCTTGGTCTGCGACTTTGAGGGGGGTACAGGACTTGCGACCAAGAGGCTCGTCGACCAAAAGGAGACGGCACCAATGCCCATGATCACGTCGTGGATCCTGCATTTCAAGAGATACGGCACCCTAACCCTAACCCTAAGTCAGAATCATTAGCACGAGGGGCCTCTGGCTTCTTCGATTTCCGACGCTTCTGCACAGAAGGTGGGACGTGTTCGGGTTTGAACACGAACGGGCGCTCCTGTTTAGCGTGGAAACGAGAGGAGAGCGTTGTGTATGAAGAAATCACAACAGTAAGACCAGTCTTGGGGAAGTTAGCATAATGTGAATCGGGGGTGATCAAGAGACATACCTGAGGGTCTTTCTTGTCGAGATTGGCGATGTATTTGATCATTGGCACTCTATATAAGATTATAGGGACGAACGGGGGGTAGACGGAGTTTTTTTTGGGGGGAGCCAGTGTTGGAATGTTTGGTTATGTCGATGAGATACCCGAGGTGGACGATGGCTGGAGTCGTTTTGGTGAACTTGTGTCTGGCTGGCTCAGATATAGTATATATATATATTGGCTTGAACTGATACCGCCTGATGAACCACAATTGCCGAGTGCAGTGTAAGGATGCCCAGACCCAGCGAAAGGAACACCTGTGAAGGCATATGAGGCTCCACGGCTCATCGTATCGTAGGAAGCGCCTGAGTTCCGCGGGCGTCCCTAGCCGCGCTGCTTTGATCCTCTAGTTGAAGGTCCCTGCGGAAAGCGGCCATCGTGATCTAGTTGACGTGCCAGATATAATATATCTTTTGCCCACCGCAACGCTCTGGATAGCTCCGTATGATATTGTCTCTCGTAGCTTGTAATGGGTGCTTTCATCGTTCTTGCGAAGCTAGCTTGCGGACCTCTTCGGCGAGGTCATCTTGGTCGTACAAGAAGGCATGCCGATAGGTATTAGTCTCGTTGCTTTGATCCGCTCGTTGAAGGTCTCTGCGGAAAGTAGCCATCGTGGTCCAGTTGATCAGTTGGTTGACCGTAGATTGGTTGGTTGTGGTTGTTGTTGGTCGTGGTTGAACCTCCTCTAACAAGGATAACGGAAGCGATTCTGACATCCCCCAGTGGTCAAGAATTGCAAGGATGATCGGAAGGTTGATGTTGGAGAGAGCTAGCTGCTTCGTGAAGCGGTCGACCCCCGATTCTTGCCAAAGAGGATCCGACGGGTTGATCCTTGGGACTTTTAGATGTAGGTATCTAAGGGACTAACTGCCTGGGTCTGTTGGTAGGCCCCGAGATTGTCATGTTGGCAAGAGAGGGGGGGCCATGTTGAATGTGAGGAAGGTAATGGAGTAGAAGGTGAGAGACTGATGAGCGGGAGGGAAGGGGGGAATTTATAGATCGTTAGGAGAGAAAAGGCAATGAGGTTGCTCAACAAATGACCAAGTAAACAAATGCAAGTAAAAATATAAGTAAGTCAAAGTTTTCCCCTTGTATGTCGCCAGGAACCTTGTTCATCAAGGTTACGGCGTTGAGGCATTGACTTTTCCCAACTGCCAATGTCCAGGTTTTTGAAAACCGTACTAGCTGCGATTCCAGATTGTTTTCCAAAACGGGCAGTCGCATTATATTCTGTTTGGTGTTGATACTGTTTGGTTGTGTTCGTTTGCTCGGGGTTAGACGCTAATAATCAGGGGTTTCCTACGATGCTGTTTGCATCGTCAAACTAAGCTTGGATTCATCCAAATCTAGATGTATTCAGGCAACCACCATGACGGAAACTTCATCTTCCCATGTGAAGGACAAAGAGAAAATTTTATTGAAGCTCCCGGACTGAGATCAACAAGGTCGTGTACAGCCTCCACGACGCTGCGCCCCCCCCCCCAACTTACTCTCCTTGAAAAAAACTCATTGTCACCAAATAGCCGAAGGGTACCGAAACGCACCTGGCGACTCATGGCGTTTCCATACAAGCTTTTCGCATCCATCAAGACCGTTTTGGTCGCCCTGCCAGCGGCCAACAAGACACAGCCACCACAGCAATAGCAACAAGAACACTTAGGAAGAGAGAGCGCCATTCTGAATGAAACCACGCCATCCGCAAACATTATGATTGTAATCCATGCCAGCAATGGTCAATTCGCGGTACGTACAGTCCATGGTGGCCAGTTCGTACTCAAGAGGATAGTGGCCATGTCGGAAAAGGGGTAACTGACGAAAGGGGACTTTGAGACACCAACTCGTGACCAAAGCAACAGTCTAGATATGAATAATAGGCCTAAGAGGCCGAGAAGGGGTATTCATTTAATCCAACATACACTTACTAACCCCGATTCTAGTACCGTTCTGTTCCTACCTCCTCCCACGATTGACCGACACCCTCCCTCGGCCGAGTAGTTTGAAGAATTAAACCGACAGCTATAACAAAGAAACCTTCCAAGTTAACTCCGCCACCGAGCTGCAGAATCCAAACCTTCAACCAAAGAGACACCCATGTCGCCGCATCCATCTTGCATAAGCCTGCCTGCGTGCCTGCCTACCTGCCAGATCTCAATACCCTGTGCGTAACACAACATGCTTAGCAGACAGATGACAGTCTCGCTGACAGAGGGGGGGGTAACACCCAACAGCCAGGCTCTCTCTGCCCAGAGCGTCTTAGTCTGTGGAATCTTGCCAGCTGCCACAGAACAAGAACTTCGCCTCATTCTCCTCATAAAAGACACACGGACCTGAGCAACCCCATCGTCTCATCTTGTTGCGACTCGTACCCTTTCGTCTCATCGCAAGGTCTCGCTCGTTTGTCGTGCCTAGAAACGACTC
>JABEEN010001924.1:0-10466 GCA_013363205.1 Fusarium tuaranense | reverse complement strand
CTACAAGAGGAGCAAACAGTCTCTGAATGGGCTGGAAGCTGTACCTCCCTCCGCAGCTGTCGCGCTACCTGAGCCAAGCTGTCGACATGTCGGCCGAGACGACGGCGCCTCTATCGCCATCACGCTTCATGGCGTCAAAGCGCTACAGATGGACAGCTCTTGCCGCCCTCCTCACCATCTTCTTCGTCTTCTTCCTCGTCCGGAACCATGACTCTCTACCTCAGAGGCTCCCGCAGGGCATCTCGTCTACCTACACCTATACCGGCGGCGATGTCGATTGGTCGCGCTTCGCATATACGCAATACGTCACCAACAGCGAGTACCTCTGCAACTCGGTCATGTTCTTCGAGTCACTGCATCGACTATCTAGCAAGGCCGACCGGGTTATGATGTTCCCGTCGAGAATGCTCAAGGGAGAAGATGACGAGTCGAGCGACGCCCGCCTGCTCATCAAGGCTCGTGACACTTACAATGTCAAGCTGGTCCCAATTACCATTCAGCATAGAGATAATGCGGATTGTACGTGTGTTGCTGACCCTCGCCTGGATCAATTGCTAATAGCCTTCAGCTACCTGGGCCGATTCCTTTACCAAGCTCCTCGCTTTCAACCAGACTCAATACAGCCGCGTGCTCTCGATCGATTCCGACTCCATGCTCCTCCAACCCATGGACGAATTATTTCTCCTACCTTCAGTTCCAGTAGCCATGCCCCGAGCCTACTGGCTATGGCCTGACAAGGAGATCCTCTCATCCCAAGTCGTCCTCATCGAGCCCTCCGACGTCGAATTCAAGCGCATCCAAGGCAAGATTGAAGCCGCCTCGGGAGACGACTACGATATGGAAATTGTCAACTATCTCTACCGTGACAGCGCCCTCGTTCTACCCCATCGCCGTTATGATCTGCTCACGGGAGAATTCCGCGGCGACAACCACTCAAAGTATCTCGGCTCCGACGTCGAGGTCTGGGATCCTGCCGCTGCTTATAGCGAGGCCAAGCTCGTCCACTTTTCCGACTGGCCGCTGCCAAAGCCTTGGCTTCCCACACCTGAAGACATTCGCATCAAGATACAGCCTGACTGCAAAAACACGACAGAGGGTCTTGAGGATTGCACGGCGAGGATAATATGGAATTCCTTCTACACTGACTTTAAAGCGAAGCGAGAGGTAAAATTCCCCGATCATCTTGGTCTATTTCAGGTCTAATAAATCTACAGGAAGTCTGCACTTTGGATAAGCCGTAGCCAGACAACAGGATAAAAGGCTACCGCAACCATGAAGCGCTCATTTTTATTGTTCTGGTTTATGTGGCATTTGATCATATATATCATGAAGTGTACGAACACACGTATAGAATGGATATGAAGGGCACACGTTCAACTTACTCGGGGATTTAGGGGTTTATTAATGAATTTCAGCGATTACATCATGTGGGGAAACAGACTCTCGACGAGGACCAGATAGAGGGATCAGAGCAGCTTAGGATAGATAAGACTGCAATAGCGAATTACATCATTTCTCAAAAACTACACTTATACCACACCGCGGTGCATTGACAGTTGTTCAAAGCAAAGAGAACGCCACAGCCGCAATGTGTGTGTGCGGCACCACCCGTTCCCGCCGCGCTTGTTCGCACAATGTTTGCACGCGCCTGTCCCGTCAAAACGTCAGATTTCCTTTCTGGTCAAGTCCCGCTCAGGCATTGGTCAGCTTTCTGACAGCCGCTTCTGACCATTATCGCTGCTGCAACCATAACGCCATGGTTTTCTGACAGGGCAATCTGACGCCTGGGTGGGCTTTCTGACAAGACTAATTCCTGGACTTGTCACCCAATGCCTCATGGTCGAATTATGACATCTGGCTGGCGAGTTTATACTTGGCAGTCTTTTCTTCAACACAAATATTTAAGCAGCTGGATCTGCTTCATTTCCTCGCATCACAATCCTCTTCACAAACAACAATACAAAGAAGTTCCGGCAATCAACAATGGCATTCAGCAAAGTATACCGTGCTACCGTCTTCGCCAAGAGAAAGGAGGGCGTCAGTCAGGAAGAATTCTCTCGCCGCTTCGCCCGCCACGGAACCCTGGCCGGCCCAGTGATCAAGAAGCACAACGGCATAGCCTACATCCAGGTATCCCCAATGTCCCTCACAACTTGAACTTGTGCTAACTTTTGATCGCAGCACCACGTCTTTGACGCATATGCCGAAGAATTCAAAGAAAAGATTGGACCTGAGATGGCTCCGTTCTTCAACTTTGCCCAGGCCGATGGGATCAACACCCTCATCTTCCCGACAATGGATGATCTCGTCGGTTTCTTCAAGGACCCGGCACACGAAGAAACTCTGAATGCTGATGTCGCCGAGTTTGCCGATCCAACATCTGTCACCTTTGCGGTTGGAGACGAAAATGTGGTTATCGAGGGTGGAAAGTTGCTTGTTTAGTTCATTCGCCCGCAACCCTTGAGGCTGCAAGTATTGCCTTGGCGAGCACCTTATCGTTCTTGCGGAGAAACAATAGCAATCACGAGTTTTCACTTACATAAATGACTTTAGCCCGTGAATGAGCTTGGCCTTGACAGTGTATTCGCATCAGCACTAACAATAACGTGGATTTGTCAGCGCCTTACAACCACCACGTTGAAAATGCGAGATGCCTCAAGATTTCTCAAAGATAGTCAGTGAAACATTCAAATCAGAAGAGCAGGACCCAAGATGGGCGACAAGTGGCAGCCATATATCCTCGGGGCTGAAGATGACTGGTCCGAGGTCCGAGACAGTAGCCAACGCAAAAGGATCCAGAACAGACTTGCTCAGAGAGCTCGCAGTAAGGGAACATTTAACTTTTGTTGGTTGTCTGGACAGACACTAATTAGTGCGTTACCTCAAGGAGCCAATCTCAAGTCCAGGCGAAACAAGGCCGCCCAAGTCGAAACGCAAGCTGAGACGCCCGAAGCCAGTGGTGGTGTCGTGGTGGACAACAATATTGAAGATCTTTTTGAAATGCCTGGGTTGGAAGGCCAACAAAACGGATCACTTGCCGTTTCTTTGGAACACCCAGCATCAGTTGTTGATACGCAGCTCGACACACTCCAGCCCAACCTCGACGCTCAGTTCCTTCTACTCACCTCTCTCACCACTGTCGCAGCATTATCCTCAAATGCCACTCTTCTTCACATTCCATGTGAGATCCCAAGCATCAACATCTTCAACCCATCCCACACATCTTTCCCCTCAAATCTAATACCCACCGAACTACAAAAAACCATCCCTCATCCCCCTTTTGTCGACGTCATCCCCTTTCCAGGAGTCCGAGACCGCCTTCTTCGCTCCCTTGCGGTAATAGATTTGGAAAAGCTTACCATTGATCTCACCGGTGGAGCTTTCAAGGTTTGGGGTTCTGTGCCGTGGGATGGGACGAGCTGGGAGGTTTCTGAGGAGTTTGCTAAGAAGTGGTGGTTCTTGATTGATGAGCAATTGTTGCGGGCAACAAACTTTTGGCGCCGGCAGAGGCTGGAGCCAAGCATTTCAGCCAGCGATATTCTTATTGGAGTGTAATTCACGAAGACAAAGGAGTTTCTATTGGTCATGATTGTCAAAGATGCGCTGAGTGTAGTTGCGGTTACGTGATGGGTAGAACAAGGCATTAACATGATTTTAACAAAAGGGGGCTATTGTCTGCTGCTCGAGAAAATTTTCATGTCGATCATAACTCATGGTCCCGTACTATACAAGTGAGAATTCGTTGGCCGAAGACCGAAGGGCCCTTTGAAGTTTCAATATTGAAGTCCGAGGGCACTTCGGGAGGATCCCTTCAACCAAGAGCCACACGCGTCCCGGATCTCAGGGAGATTCTCCCTTCCCCAAGTGCAGTGCAGCCCCTCCCCAGCCCCGTGATATTCCTCCAAAGCCGAAACTATGTCGTTGAAGATTTTTCAAAGGACCGTAACCCATCGGTGAAGGATCCTTTGACAGTGAAAGGTGAAAATCTCCGATGACCGTTACACTCACAATGCCACTCGCATGCCCCATGAACTCCGTCTCTTCCGTAGCAACCAAATGCCCATTAGGCATTTCTAGAATTTCGAAGAGGTTGGAGAACTTGATACGAGTGGCGACTCATGTGCCCCTGGAGGTGAGACGGAGAAGGAAACTTTGAACGGAGATGACGGTTGGAGGTTGTCAGGGATGGGTTGCAATGTGTGGGGGAGAATGGAAAGATCGGCGGTCCAACGGTTGGCCTTGGCAAGGCAACAGCACTTCCGGTTTGATCGGCCCCGAGAAAAGGAAACTCCATGGGTAGGTGAATGGCAAAAGGTGGTCGACTCCCTTCTAAAGGGGGTTGAAGGGTTTCAATGGACTGCCAGTTTCATCACGTGGCGACCATGTGTTTCGAAAACGCGGACATGATCCCGCAAACTACTGAACTTTAATATCCAAGTTTGGAATCTGGAGAGGCTGGCTTTTCATCTGGGTGTGCTGGGCTTCATATGAGCAAGCCAGTAGGCATGGCCTTAAGGTTCAAGTTATTGCTCATATTTAATATCATCCAGCCTTTAAAGTCCAGGATCCCCCTTGGATTCGGAGAGTTCCCTCCTTACCGGGTACCGGCAAGTAATATACTTTTGCCCATGGGGAACTCAGGACCCCTGAGTCTAGACTCGGAAGTTCGGACCGCTGACATGCTTTTTTCTCTGTGTCAAGAGTTTGTCACCTTAGCTTTCATAGCTGTGCCTGATTTTCCCGGCTTTTAGCATCGATCCTCTTCGAGACGCATGGCGGACACTAGCTCTGTAGCGCTTTGACATTCAGGGCCGCCACGGGACGGCCAGACAAGCCACCAACTAATCCTTCAGAGCTGTTTGGTCTAGAACTGCGGGTAGATTTCCGCAAATAAGCACGGCGAGACATTTCCCAGATTATTTCAAGTAATCTATTTCTGTTACAGAACGGTACTCGGCAAAAGGTACCCCGCGTGAAAATAGCTCCGTTTCGACTTTGGACGATCACTACTACTCTACGTTTGTTGTGTCGTCGGCAGTTGATGAAGGGTATCAGTCGGTTAGCCAAGTGTTGAAGTCTAAAAAGAGGAGGGAAAAAAGAAATCGGACCATTTTCATGACTCAAGTTCAACACACGGCATGCATCCCTCTGTTACCCGGACCTATGTCGTCTGCAGGATCTATCCGTACCCACAACGTTGATCTAGATTTCGATCGTGGAGGCCCTGACTTGTCAGGTCTACCCATCGGGGAAGTGCGTCTTCAGCGGCATCGTTATCCTAGTTTGGTTTGAGGCTAGTGGTAGTTTGCATAGGGCAGGGCTCTGGTTCGTTGTGTCTGGTTTGTGTTGTGTCCAGGGGTTAGATGCAGGCGTACATTAAAAAAGAAAGGGTCTTGGCTGTTCAATCTGGGGAACTGTTGTTCCTCGTTTCTTTTGTTTTGCGCCAAGTTCTTATTCCTTTGTTCGTCGAAATCATGCCTGTCTTTGAAGATAGACCGTCGGTATATCTCACTCTCTTCCCCTCTGACAAACTTTCACTCATCAATTTAGTTCCTCTACGAAATTTGGGCTCTTTATGGTGTTGGGACGCTCATTCTACTTACTCGATTCGCTGTGCGGTTCAAGACGGTCGGATGGCGTGGGTTCCAAGGCGATGACTTCTTTTCGGTGCTCGTTTTGATATTCTTTGCCATGGATGGATTCACCGTCCATCTGATATGTACTGATCATCTACTTTTCTTGACTCTCATGCGTCATTAACTGACTGTTGACTCAGATTATCTGGGGACAAACCTCGAAGCAAGCTTTTACGCACAAACCCACAGTCAGTTCTCCCATGGCCACTCTCATACGCGACGACGACTCACACCTCGAAAGCATTGACCGATTCCATCATAAAAGATTGTGTAAAGGGTTCAAAGCTGGAATTTGTCGCGTGGTATTCATACACTGCTCTCATCTGGTCGCTGAAAGGAACCATGCTCTTTTTCTTCTCTCGAATCACCATTGGAACTTGGCATAGTATTCTTGTCAAGACGGCGTCCGTCTGTTGTGCTATCTCCTATTTGGCTGTCTTCTTCACGGTACGAGGTCTGTTATGCGTCGTTGGACGTGACTGACTAAATGCTAGGTCACGTTTGGATGCTTTCCAACACACAAGAACTGGCAGTAAGTTTAGTAGCTCTGATGTTCGGATTTCGTCAACTGACCTTGCTTTCGTAGGGTTGTTCCTGATCCTGGAAGTTTGTTCAACCATACCTACCCAAGGAGTTCACGACATATTGACCATTACGAATAGAGAAGTGCACATTCAGGAGGCAGAACCTTGTTGTGACTACAGTACTCAATGTCTTGTTCGTCTCGTCTTTGTTAAACATACTCCGAGAACAACCTCTAATCTCAATCAGGACCGATGCTATGATTTTGGGTATTCCACTGCCGTTGCTGTGGAAGCTTCAAATTCCCCTTCGAAGGCAAGCTAGTCAATGCCATGATCTCGCAAATCATACTTACCAATCTCCTTTTCCAGAAAACTCGTCATCGGTCTCCTTCTATCGTCTGGCCTCTTCGTCATAGCCGCCGCCATCATCCGAGCGACCTTAACATTATCAGCACATCCATCCGCCCTAGCTGTAAACGAATGGGGCGTTCGCGAAACACTTGTCGGCATAATCACTGTCAACATCCCCATTCTACGACCCATGTTCAAACGCTCATTCTGGTCATTGCACAACAATACAAACATCAGTTCCTCTTTCCGAACTACGACAGGAGCTGGCAAGTCGACAGATATCACAGGACCATACGAGCTCACGCCGAGCATCGCCGAAGGATCCAAGCCAAGCGATCGTGGAAGTCAAGAGTCCATCTTTAAAAAGGATAGCGTTACTATGGCGGCTGTTGTAGTCAAGACGACGTACGATGTGACTCATGAAACAACCATCGATGAGGATGAATCGTGGTATGGTGAACGGAGGGGGCAAACAAAGGCATCCGTACAGGCAGAATCACGCGTTTGATTAGTGGATGGGGCATAATTAATTGTTCTTTGGGTATGTTCTGTTTATTGTTCGCCACTCGTTCGAAGGCGTTTACACATTGTTCCCCATCCAGGTTATTGTGTAATAAAAAATGATCAAAGTAGCCGACGTATAAATTCTGTCGCCGTTCAGCAGCCAACTTAATTCTTCACGCATCCAGCAGGATCGAGAACCTGCACCTTTGCTTCCTTCATCTCAACCCTCACTAACCTCACAGCGCCCCGATCCCATCCTTTCCTGCCAATTGGTAGGTTGAAGCTAACCATGCCCATTCTTAGATCTGGTTGTGCCTACGACAACGGTTGGGACTACGGCGTCAGTCTTGCCAACACCGATACCACCAGTGATGGCCCTCCCAAGAAGCCCGAAGATCCCAAGGCTCCAGTCCTGGAGTACTTCTGGCCCGTCCTCCGCAAACACGGCCTTGGCGAAGCCGAACCCGGTGAACGTCCTGTCAAGTGCGTCTGTCCCATCTGCTACGACCACATCAGCATGGCCGGCCTCTCGACCCCGGAAGAAGGAGGCAAGCAAGGCCTCATCGCTCCCTGTGGCCATGTGATGTGTTCCGACTGTTGGCCCAAGCGGGAATAGGATCCCGAAACCTTCGAGTATACTGAGCGCAAGTGCCCCCTGTGCCGTCTCCTTCTCCAGTGCGAATCATGCACCCACACAGTTACGAAGGAGCCCATTCCCGACGCTTCCTGTGATGTCGAAGAGCTCGCATCCGTCCCCAACATGATGACGGAGACCTCTGTGCGGTACCAGTCCCTCTGTGTCGAGTGCTGTTTCACCTTCGACGACATCTTGCAGTACTATGAACCTGGTGAATCCATCGGTTGGTGGTTCAAGCCTCGCGCCCCTGGTGAAGAACGATCTTGATGTGTCCCGAAGTTTCCGGTGACGATGGTGAGTGACTTACTGGATGTTTGTGTGATTGCATTGTGACTGACCAGGGACAGTGGGGTGTCAATTACGCGACCCTGGACCCAGAGACAGACAGAATTCGGTTCCATAGGTATGTAGTTATGTTCTCGCTTGGAGTTATG
Source organism: Fusarium tuaranense (assembly GCA_013363205.1). Lineage (NCBI taxonomy): Eukaryota > Fungi > Ascomycota > Sordariomycetes > Hypocreales > Nectriaceae > Fusarium > Fusarium tuaranense. The sequence continues at coordinate 2,380 of JABEEN010001924.1, read as the reverse complement.
GGACTGACCTGGAGGGGTAGATGAACTAGAGGGACAAGGATGTTTGGGCGGACACAGACTGGAGAGAATAATGAGATAGAGTAATGCAAGAAATACTCAATCCACATATTATGCACGACATCCATTGATCGAACTCGTTCAAAGAAAGTTCTTGTTGGTGATAGCGTCCCCATCCATGCGCGCCATTAAGCCGAATCACCCACGATGCAGGCACTCGAGGCCGCAACCAACACCCAGTGGGCCTTGCCCAGCCAATCACGGCACATCTCTATTCCACCTCTCCCGTCCACTGACCACTCAGCGTCTAATTGCTACTTTAAATAACCTCAGAACCAACAGAGACAATGCAAAAAGGACCAACAAATGGAACACAAACATGTCTCGATTAGAGACAATTCCCCGTGCGTTGCAGCTGGAACGTTCGATTCGGCGAACTTTTCTTTGTTGGTTCTTGTCGTTATTTACCCCGTGTTAATCTGCGAATCAGTGCTGTGGAGGTATAAGACTCTCCAGCTCTGCCTCTCTTTCTTTTCCCCGATCCAATCATGTTTCCTTTGTATAGCAGTTCATCTAAAATGTCTCCCTTGTTAACAAAGAAACTATTTGTGTACGCTCTGCTGGCAGGCGTTGCTACAATCCTCATGCTGCTTGGTCACTACGCCTACAACAATTCACTACGTTGTAAGTCCCAAGCGTTCTGACCAAACAAAACTTGAAGCTAACCAGTAATCAAGCAAATACCTCATCTCTATCGGTCCTAACGTCCCAAGCCGAGCAAAAAGAACAACCATTCCCAAACAAGATCTGGCAGAGCTGGAAAGACGACTCCGAAGACCCAACCGACCGGACCGTTGGCTTCCCTCATAAATGGCGCGCCGTCAACCCTGATTGGCGATACGAAAGAGTCATAGACGCCAATAGCGATACTTACGTCCGAGATAACTTTGACGAGCCCATCTCGGAGGTTTTTACACGTCTTGAGGACCCCATCCTGAAGGCCGACTTCTTGAGGTACCTGATTCTCTTGCGCGAAGGTGGTGTCTGGGCAGACATTGACGTCTTGCCCCTTCAACCCGTCTCGAAATGGATCCCAGAAGAGCACCAAGGCAAGGTGAACTTGGTCATTGGCATTGAGAATGACCATCACAAAAAGCCCATTTGGCCTGGCTCCCCATACTCCGTTCAACTATGCCAGTACACAGTATTGGCCAAGCCAAACCACCCAGCCCTCAGAAACATTGTCAAACAGGTGACTAAAGACATCGACGAGCTTCTTACCTCCAAGAAACCAGGGGAGGCGGTCACCTTTGAAGAAGTCATGTCCACCACCGGACCTTTCGCCTTCACCAAGGCCATGATGGACTACTTCAACGAGATGACGGGCGAGGAGCACACTGGCAATGAACTAGACAGACTCAAGGAGCCACGATTAATTGGCGACGTTCTGGTTCTGCCCAAGGATAGCTTTGGGTGGCTGTCGCATGAGAATACTCATGAGGAGGGAGACCCCAGCATTCTTGTACAGCATCTATTTATGGGATCGTGGCGCGGTAGCCACCCTGGCTGAGGGGGGAGGGTAATTAATTGAATGGAATACGGCGTTAGGGTAAATTTATCGGTCTTAGAAGGTTAATACATTGCGATCCAATCGTTCACTTGCTTGTTAGTTGTCATCACTGTCTAAAACATCGCGTGGAGTGTCAGGTGGCTGCTCAAACTGTCACCAGCATCAACTTCAATAAATGCGTAATTATGGGTTCATTATTCATTAATAAATACAATTTCCTCCCAATAGCTTTTCCTTATATCATTCCTCCTTCAACAGTGTGAACTACAGAGTGCTTATTCGCCCCGCCATATGAAATGTCGCTATCGGACCTCATATTCTCATACTTGACCGTGGGCGATGTCAACCCCTCCACCGCAAGGGCATATCTCCCTGACCCAGTCTCCCCATACCTAACATGGATCTTTCCAAGTTTCTCACTATCAGTGGTGAAGCCAACTCTTCCAAGAGTGCCACCACCCTCTGACGCGGCAATCATGACGTGGCGGATGTCTGAAGGATCAAACTCGGGAAGATCCTTCCAGCCTCTTGTTCGCCAGGCTTCCAGGAGGAACAAGCAGGCAACAACCATGTTCAAGGCAAAAGCGGCGATGGCGAACCTCTTTTCTCCTATGGCGACTGCGGTAACGCGGACTGTCCCTTTCACGTCGTCTTTGAAGCCTCCAACCATGAGCTGGGCGGATGCGTAGGCAGCTAACATGTCATCCACCATGGATGTGACTGCGTTTTCGATGCCTTTGAGGTTAACGTCGTTGTCTGATACTGAGGTGGTGCCGTTCATCTGAAGACTCAGGAGATGGCCTGTAATTGAAT
>JABEEN010001922.1:0-29941 GCA_013363205.1 Fusarium tuaranense | reverse complement strand
AAGCCGGGATAACCGACCTAGAAGACCATCGGTATCGAAATATGACAGTTTCAAACCCCAATACCTGAAACCACTGTATTCTGAGTGTTTTTATTATATGCTGCAATGATGTCAAAACCCATCAGCCACAGCAACAAAAAAAGAACACTGTTATATTCTGAGAGTTTTCTGTGCTAGTCAACCAAACGCACTGGATCCTATCGATCTTCTAGGTCGGTTATCCCGGCTTCAACTATAATAAAGAACACATCTCTGGATCCTATCATCTCTCCAATTGTTATCTCTCACCGACAGGTAGAAAATTGGGCCTGTCCTGGGATGTGACGTGTTTCCGTCTTTGTTCTCCTGCTTTGGTGCCTGGCAAACGGCACTGGTCTTTGGAACTGATGGGGTCAGCAGACCCTAGACTCTTTCGTTTGTCAGTAGCTCACTTGGGGCTTTCGTTTGTTTGAATGCCCGTATATTCCAAGGGGGTTAAATACCATCATGCTTCCTCTCCTCTCCTCAACGGCCAGCAGTTGTCACCTTCAGTCCCTACCTTCCCAAACACCAATTTGGCATTTTTTATTCTCCCCTGATTATCAACTCCCCATTGTCTCTTATACCTCATCCCCAGTGGTCCTGGCAGCCACCAGTGTCATGGAGTCCACAGACCCTGAGCACTATCAAGTCGCCTTGATCTTGCCTCTGAGAGGTGACTACGAGACAGCCGTCAAGCTTCTCGATGAGTGCTTCACCCAACGCTCCCTTCACTCCTCTGGTGCCGAGTATACTCTTGGTCAGACCGGACCTCACCATGTTGTTCTGGTCACGGGGCTCAGCAAAACCAGTGCTGCAGATTCGGTTGCAAGCGTGGTTCCCGACATGCTCAGGGAGTATCCATTCATTCGGGCAGGCGTCTTGGTTGGGGTCGACGCCATAGCACCCAGAGATGGACTGGCACAAGCCGGCGACATCGTAGTGGGAATGCCTCAGGGCTACGAATCTGGGCTTGTGCAGTTTGACGCCGACAAGGCCCGGCGTGAAAAACCTCGTCATGCCATGGGTCATTGGCAAAAGCCACCACCCTTCGTGGGTCAGGCCATCGACGACACATTGTCTACTCAAGGTCGCGATGAGTGGCAGACATATCTTGGTAAGCATCTGTCTGCAATAGCGCACTCGAACGAGCCCACGAATTTCCATTCAGCCAGGAACATGGACTTGTCAAAGGAGACCACTCGCACCCAACATTCTACATCACGATTCGACTTGATACAAGGAACGCCCAAAGTGCTAAAAGGGAGAGTTGGATCCTCGAGCACAGCACTGAGCGACCCAGAGCTCCTCCAGGTACTGGCGCACGACAATGGCATCTTGTGTTTCGAGACAGCGGCCGCCAACCTGCAAACGCGACTGCCTTTGGCGATCGTCTGTGGCATAAGCCAAGAAAACCCTTCTGCTCCACGGCGGGAGAATCCTATCAAAGCCGCCTCTGTCTACGCCATGTTCCTAGCACGTCGACTCATGTCATCCGAATTGATCAGGAGTGTTCGACTCGGGCATTTCTTCCACCACCAACCTCTCAGCGTTGGCAAGTCCCCCTTTCGTCTCCTACGGCTTCACCATGGAACTGGGTATCCTATACAGTGCAGTATAGTCGAGGACGATCTAGATGACCTGGAAAATTTGATGGAGTACTCGGCACTTTCGTATGTGTGGGGCGACAGCTATGCTGGTGAAATGATCAATGTGGATGGCAGAGTCCTATACATCACGGCTAGCTTGCATGAAGCGATCGAGCACCTCCGTGACAGAAACGAAGACAAGACGCTCTGGACAGACGCCATTTGTATTGACCAGACCAATACTATGGAACGCGGCCATCAGGTTACACTCATGGGTCGCATCTACAAACACGCCAACAATGTCATCGTCTGGCTAGGCTCAGCTAGCCAGGACGCCAACTTGTTAATGGCAACACTGGCACGCCTTTATCAGAAAGTTGTTTCGCAGCCATTCCACACGTGGCAGTTCAGAGACCACCGTTGGAAGGATGCGTGGGGGAAGCTCCATGGCGGAGACATCTCTGGAGAGCCGCTTCATCTCCAACTTGTCAATGGACTCGATAAATTGACGAGAATGGATTGGTTTACAAGAGTGTGGATCATCCAGGAGGTGGCCAATGCAAAAAGGGCTCGGATACAATGCAGCGCTGGAGCCATCGACGCCAGGTTCCTCGCCCTCGCCCCATGGCTTCTAGGGCACAGCATCGACGAACAGCCTCAAGCTGTTCTCGACATTTTTCCTGGTCCATCAAGAGAATTTTCTTGGTGGAATGAGAACCGGACTCTCGGGACCTTGCTCGAGAAGTTCCGGGAATGTCAAGCTACAGACCCTCGGGACCGTGTATATGCACTTCTTGGAATCGCGTCGGACGTGACGAACGATGCAATCGAACCCGACTACAGCAAAAGCGAACTCCAAGTGCTGAGAGACACATGCAACTATCTCTTCGGTGAGAAACAGTTTGCCGCCCTATCCGGTCTTCAACGCATCGAGCAGCTACAGGAAGACATCCCTGGATGGGCAGGGGCATGCTTGGAAGAAAAGATGATGTTGAGGGACAAGCCTGAAGACATTGAACGCTTCTTGGAACGACAAGAGCGAATCAAATGCACTGAGAAGATTCTCAAGCTGACCAGTTTCAGCCTAGGTCACTCAACCTTGGCTATGCTTTTGACCAAAATTAACACCCCAATTTCATTCGCGCCCAAGCTATTCAGAGAAGCTGTTTGGCTAGGATCTGATGCCTTTGATTTTCTCATCGGCGAGTTTACAGACAAAATTGGCAACCTGGAATCACTTCTACTTGCTGCAGCTGAAGCAGGGGAGGACACCATGGACATGATTTACCAGAAATGCGATATTCCAGCTGGGATCGCCAACGATATGATTGGACACATGACTGGTGTCCCAGTACCAGTTGTGGAACACCTCTACCTCAGAAGATGGAGGCATGAATTCGATATTTCCGAATCAGCGACCGTGAAGATAGCCCTGGGTGGATTGGACTTGTTGGAGATTTTTCTCCCTTGCGAGTCAGGCAAGCTACAGATCACTGAAGCCGTCTTGAGACAAGCCAAATCGGATCTAGTTTCTTATCGCTTCCTTAAGACAATGCGCAGCAGTGAAGTCAACGTGTCTGAAGAGGAAGCTATCCAAGCAATCAAGGGCGGGCCAGACACCTTGCGGCGTTGTCTTGAGAAGCCTGGAACAAACTTTCAGGTCACCGAGACCATCTTCAAGGTCGCAATGCTTAGTGGGGCAGATGTCGCAGAGATGCTCTTCAGCAAACGGGAAAGCGAGGTGAATATCCTTCAAGAGGTGCAAGAAATTTATCAACTTCGCGAGGACCTTCGCAGGCATGTCTTGGAGACACTGGGGAGAACAGAGCACACAACCATGTTGAGAGAAGCGTTGGCACGATACGAGAACCTGAACAACTCGGAAACCCGAGGGTCAGCCACGGCAGCAGCTCTTGGTGAGACCACCACGGATGTCGTTCAGTGGCTCAGAAGCGCGGGCGTGCGCGTCTCGCGCTGGAGAACGGTCCATGAGTTATTCAGGGAGCTCATGGTTGGCAGGAACATTCCCGACATCGGTTCGGGGGCCGACGCCGACGAGCTTGAGTTTCAAGGTGATAGTGGTGGTGATGTTGATGTTGAGAAATGGATGGAGCTGAGAGCACACCATCAACAGAGCTTGGGATTGCAGGGTGATTTCTTTGAGCATATCTAATCCCAATTGGGCACATTACATCCGCGAAGTTCATTTCTCACCAGAAATGACAAGCTCCCAGTATCCAGGTAGGATTCTGCAACAATGGTACTGTGCTCCAATCGCTCTGTCCAAAGGTTTCTTTTTAAAAAGAAAAAAGATAATAATAAACATTCTTACTCTGTACCATCAGTAACCATCTGCCGATCATCTGAAAGCTCAATTTGCGTGCAGAGCGAGAAGCCGAGCAGAAGAGATCTACTGGGCCAACTCAACTCAACCGGGCACATAAAACTTGGTCGTTCGCTCAACTCTTTCCTTAACAACTTCTGGATCCTCCCCTCCGAGCACAGCAGCCTCTCCCCAAGCCTCGCTACACTTAGCCAAGTACGTCTTTGTCTCATCCTGACCAAACCACTCCGACCCAACCTTGACACCCATAAGATGATACGCAAGTCCAGCAAACGACATTTCCCATCCAACACCTCCAGCTCCAGCACCATACTCTTCCCAATGTTTGTTGACGGACGCCGTGTGCGATAGCTCAAGGCGAGACTGGGTCTCACTAACTTGACAGATGCGAACCTCGACCCAGCTGGTGCTGTCGCCAAACTCCCAAGAGACGCGAAAGTTGGAAGGTGGGATACACTTCTCGATTGTACCGCTTGCGTTGTTCTCAACTTGGAAGCGACCGTTGATGGAGAGGTCACCCGAGACGGGAGAGAAGAATTGCTTGATCTTGTCTGGCTTTGTGCATGTTTCCCAAAGACTCGGCACATCAATGTCGAACGTTTGGGTGATGGTGATGATGCGACCTTCGTCTCCAGACTCGAGAGTCATCTTTTCAACGGTTCTCGAAACCGTTGCTAGTTGCTGGTTGAGGTCCATGGTGATGTTGATGCTCGTCTTTGAAGCGATTCACGGTGATTCACGATGGTGATGTTTATGAAGGAAGCATGATGCGGGGCAGCGTGAAGAATAGTGAACACACTTCTTATACGTCTAGACAAAGTGGCTGAAACACAAGTAGTCTACCTAAACATCACTATACACCATTACAACTGACACATAAAAGACCTCGAAAGAAAAACACGCTTCAATTCTAACAAAACAAATCTATGCCATCTAGGTCTAGTAAGTCTATACCCTCAAACACACACACTCAATGCAATCCACTCTCGCCAGTCTCAGCCATGTGCTTCTGACACTTGAGCATAATGTTGAGCTGATCGCTCACATCCTGGAGCCGGCCCAGGACCTTCTGGTTACCATCCGTGAAGTTGAGGATAGAGTAGGGAACGCCCGTGTCGTGGCAGAACTCGCGGATCATGAACTGAACCTTGCGGAGGTTGTGTCGGGGAACTCGGGGGAAGAGGTGATGAACGGCTTGGAACTGGAGACCGCCGTGGATAAAGTCCAGCCAGGCTGGGCAGTCGACGTCCATGGTTGTTCGGAGTTGACGCTGGGCGAAGGACTCGCTCTCGCCGAGGTCGATTGTTGACATGCCCCAGTGAGAAAGAGTGATTTGCACATGTAGTGGCATGGTGACAATGTGCGAGACGAGAACAAAGATGACACGGGTAGTCCAGTCGGGAAGTGAACGCCAGAGAAGACAGTATCCGAACAAGAACCAGTAACAAGCCATGAAGGTGATCTCGGTAGGTCGAATCCACCAAGCCCTACTCTTTCCGAGGGAAGATGACTTTTCCGAAAGGACGTGAAGCCAAGAGAGGAGGTACAGGTTGAAGCGAGCGATGCCCATGACGGGGTAGTAAGTGAATTTTTGGTAGGGAACAAGGAAATCGGCGGCAGCATCCCAGACAAAGGTAAAGTTGTAGTAAGTCGAGCGAAGAGACTTAAAGAAGGAAGGACAGGTAGCAAAGAGAGGGACGTTTTGGATATCGGGATCGTGTTCCTGAATATGTCAGTATGGAGTCAAGCTTCAATGGTGTTGGTGTTGACTTACAGGCTGGTTGGTGACAAGATGGTGAACATTGTGACTGCTCTTCCACCATCCGATAGAAAGACCACAGCAAAAGTCGGCGATGAACATGCCAATCAGAGTGTCAACCACAAAGTTGGAAGTGATAGCCAAATGGCCAGCGTCATGGGCAGTAAACATGATTTGATGCTGCAACAGTTAGCAAGTCAGACCACACAAGTCAAGATGGTGATCACATACCCAGAACAAACCAAGAAACACGGCCGACGTGATATACCACTGATGATAAAACAACACGGCAAACAGAGTAAACAAGGTCGTGTACCGAATCATCTCCTTGCCATACTCAATGTACGGGCAGTTGTAGAGACCCTCATCGTGAATCCTCTGGTGAAGACGCTGATACTTGCGAGCGATATCCCTCTGAACCTCAGGGTTAACGGAAGGATACGTAGCAGAATCCCGCTCAATCTCCCGAGAGATAGCAGCATTGGCCACCCTCAGCGTAGCAGAGTGCTTAATATCCTTTGCCGAAGGCTTCCGGGCCATCCGGTTGTGAAGACCACAGTCCTTGTGCGTAACATCATCACCGCTGCAGCTGCAAATCGACGAGGCTGAGCTCAAGCTGTCGTCGACGCTCTCGTCCGTGTCCGAAGCACCACTGCATGACGCAACGCTCGAGTCTGACGGCATCAGATGGTCTGCCTCTTTGCGAAAGATGCCGCCTCTTATTGGTGGTGTGCGGTTGACCCAAGACCCTTGCTTCCGGCCGATCCGATAGGGCCTCATGGACCTTAGAGTCGCTTCCGAGTGATAACTATTCCGGAAATCGTTAGGAATCTTAGAATAGAAATGTATCCCTCCCCCGCATAAGGGAATAAAAAAACGTGTTGTCCCAGGTTTTCGGAAACGGATACAACAGTCCAGTCCAATCAGGTGTTGTACGTTTCAACCTCAACTTGAGCCTCAACACCACCACCACCACCACAACAGGGTTTGTATAAACGTACGCTTTGATCTCATCCGTAGCATCTCTTCCCACCATGTGAAGAATGGCCAATCTTCCACCAGGATGCTTATCCATCCAGCCATCAAGCTTCAAGACCATATCCTCGTAAATGACAATAGTGTGTCCATCGGCGATCATGCCCTCGACCTTTCGGGCGGTCAAGATCTGGTCGCGACCCATTTTCGCAAGATTATATCGCAATTCGACTCGTGTGTAATTCTCGCAGGTAATATTTTTTCGACCGAAGGAATGGAATTTCGATTGTGAAAATAATTCGAGGGGGAAAGGTCGACGTCGAAAAAAAGAAAGGGACAAAAGGAGAGTATGTGTCTCGTCCAGGTTGCACAAAACTGAGCACAAATCGGGAACAGAAGCTCACCAGAACCAGCAAACCCCAAAAGTAGCCGGCTTCCTTCCACGATATGTATTCCTCTCTGGAGCCATTTGCCCCCCCTACCCCGTCCAGGGGAGTCTTAGTGTGCCATGGCTAAAGAACGGCGCAGCTCGCAAAAACCAAGAGACACTCAAGCCAATCGAGCCTACGCCTCGAACGATGGCGCGTCACGGTCTTGGGGGGCGTGTGTGAGCAAATCTCTTTTCACCCAGGGAGATGAGCATCGTCGTCGTGTCCCCCTTCCCTTTCCCCCCTTTCCCGAAGGAGCAGGAGATTCGAGGGCGTACAGCTAGCAAAGACCGACGACGGACTCTCCTCCTCGTTTAGAGTCAAGGCAGGAAACCAGGTTCGCCCAGACCACACTCAATTGGCAAGGAGGAGAGAGAGAGGATTGGCTCCACGTGGAGAAGGGGAAGGATACAGGACCCTGAAACGAGGGACGCACCGGGCGGATTACCTCCAGCTGGTCTAGACCGGCAGTGGCTTGTGGGTAGGCTGCGAGTCTATCGAACAAGCCCACCGCCCGGGAGACCAAAAGCTAGGGCTAGCCATTCCGACGGGGGGGCGGCGTAGTACCAGCCAAGACTGTCCCCCAGACGGCGCAGTTGGAAGAGGGGGGGGATTTCTAGAAGGAGAGCTTAAAGCGACATGACTCTGTTTGTGTGTGTGTCTGTCTTCCTCTTTCTCAAGAGGAATTGTTCACGATTCAAACAGTGGATCAGAAAGAAACCTTGGTCTCACTAAGCGGCGAAGCTTTTTTTTTCACTTCACCGAGCTGACGACCCTGCATACGCGTAACGTGCATTAATCCGTGTATAAACTTCCCTTTCCACCCCCTGTATAACGAAAAGCCAATTTTGAATGCGAGATGCGAGATTTGCGAGAAGAGTACGAAAATCCGTCGGACAAGAGAACGAAACTGCGCCCCCTTCTCTCGGCGCAAGCCCACTTTCCCCTCTCCCCCTTGCTCGGAGCTTCAAATTCTGGTCCCCGGGGGGAGGAGGAGTCCCTTAGCGCGGATGCGTACCCCAGTGGTCACCGAGCTTTTTGGATTGGGTCCTTGTCAGAAAAAACTTGTGTTTTGTACGCGTGTTCCAGAATAGGGGGTCCAGTCCCCTTCCCGTCCCCCCAACAAAGATCTTACACACTTTTTCCATCTCGGCGGTTACATGACCTGCGCAGAGCCGAAATGTCTGACAGGTTACGTACCCGTACCTTACATAGGGGTTCTAAATCTAGATACGGTAGCAGTGGCATCTTGACTGGTTCAGGTCGCCAGTCGAACCATGCTTTTTTGCTTTTGCCGCGCCATTCCATCAAATCTCTTGGAAAAAAGTCTCTACCCGTGCCTCTTCCTTCCATCCCTGTCTTCTTGGCCAGTCCGTGTCTAGCACAAAAGCTAAGCATGCCTAGGGCTACATTCGTTCTCGTTATGACATGCGCGCATTTTTAGTCCTTCTCCATCTTAGTGGTGCCATTCTCATCCCATGGCGTTTATTCCCTCGCCATCATTTCTTTCTTGGACAGAAACAGCAGCGGGAAGGGGAAAGGGGAGATGAAATGGATGGACGCCACAAGAGATTACCTTTCTGCCTTGAAGATTCCTTGTTTTTTTTAGAGGGTGTCCAGTGGTGAATATGCCCTGCGTCATAGCGCCTCCCCCCCACGCCACACCAATTACCTTATGTCAACCCTTGTCGGCGAGTCAAGATTGCGACGACAACCCGATGGCTTTGGGGGCTTTGCAGACCGAGGCTCGTTATCGGGTATTAGTGGCATGGGATATTCCGTCTCTGCCTGTGTTTGTCTTGTGTCATTTGCTGAGAATTTCTGTCTCAATTTGTTGAATTAATCTCAATTGTATCACACACAACATGAAGCTATTCATTGGTGTTGAAGCCATTGCCGTGTACAACATGGCGTCCAATTATTGCGTGCTCTGAATACCATCAAACCCCGCCGCCGTCTAATCAAGCCCATCAATAAACTCACCTCTAACAAAACCTCACCATGAAATATGCCTCCTCACAACTTCACCACTCTCCCAATCCTCGACCTCTCCCTCGACGAAAATGCAATCCTAAAAACCCTCCGCGTAGCCCTAACCGACGTCGGCTTCCTCTACGTGTCCAACCACGGAGTACCCCAATCCGTAATTGACAATCTCGTACACGTCCTCCCCAAACTGTTTGCCCTCCCCGAGCACGCTAAACGGGAAATCGCACTGGAAAAGTCGCCTCATTTCCTCGGTTACAGCGCAGCGGGGACAGAGACCACGGCCGGCAGATGTGATCAGCGGGAGCAGGTTGAGTTGGCTACTGAACTCACAAAGGCTCCTGATGGTTCGCCTTTGTATGAGGGGTTACGCGGTCCGAACCAAGTTTGTCACGTACTTCGTATCCCCAATGGGTTCAAAAGCACTGACTTGATAGTGGCCGTCTGATTTGCCAGAGCTACGACCAGTGGTAGAGCGCTACATTGAAGAATTGACCAAGCTAGGAGAGAGGTTCCTCCGCTTAGTAGCCAAAGCTCTCGATCTCCCAGATGAGATATTCTTCTCCTATCTCTCAGATCAACACCGTCTGAAACTAGTCCACTACCCACCTTCCGACGGACAAAACACCCAAGGCGTCGGTCCCCACAAGGACTCTTCCGGGTGGTGGACATTCCTCCTCCAAGCATCCCCAGAAGTCAAAGGCCTCCAAGTCCTAAACAAAGCAGGCACCTGGATCGAAGCCCCCGCAATCCCAGGAACATTCGTAGTAAACATCGGCCAAGCATTCGAAGTCGTGACAAACGGAGTCTGCAAAGCGACGACGCATCGCGTTCTCTCCAGCTCAAGCGAACGCTTCAGTGTACCTTTTTTCCAAGGCGTGCGGCGCAGTCTCACGAGAGATGAGGCGTTGAATTCTCTGGCGGGGCATTTCTCGAGGTTTGGGGCTGGTGATGAGTCTGGGGAGGCGAGGTCGATTGACGCGCCGTTTGTTACGGGCAAGTATGATACTTGGGGTGAGACGCAGCTGAGGACCAAGATACGAAGTCATCGCGAGAATGGGCGCAAGTTTTATGCTGAGGTTTATGACAAGTATGTTACTGACTCTTAGTGGTATCTTTACTTATCTTGAACGCGTCTTTCCATCGCGTTATTCGCATTCGACGCGTTGGGCAAAGTTCATTTCATTCAACTCACGCGTGATCTAACCATCGCTGTCGAATGGTCCAACAGATGCTCAAATGTCTTGGAGATGATCTCACTGTCGTCATCCATCCAGTGACAGCGTCCATGTAAGCCTCCACAGACGACAACAAAATGTAGCCGAAAACTGTCCGCCCAAGTATAAATGCTCCGAAACAACAACCACGCGTCCAGATTTACTCAAGCATCATCTTGAACTTTAGCATTCAAAATGGCTCTCGAATTACCTCGACGTGAATCATTCGCAGCCCGTAGCGGCAACTCGTACTCTTACATCCACATCCAGCCGACATCTCGAAACGCCACGCTCCTCCTACTCCATGGTTTCCCATCCACCCTCAGCGATTGGATCCATCAGATTCGCCATTTCTCATCAAAAGGATATGGAATCTTGGCTCCAGATCTACTCGGATATGGCTCTAGCAGTAAGCCTACAGATGTCGATCAATACTGTCTGAAAGCAATGGGCGACGAGTTGATCGAGCTCCTCGACCACCTAAACCTGCCAAAAGTCGTCGGCATCGGCCACGACTTTGGCGCCACCCTCCTATCACGAATAGCAGCATATCATCCAAACCGCTGGACATCCCTCATCTTTCTCGCCGTCGGACCTCCAAAGCTAGGAACACCGTTTGACGTCGACATGATCAACAAGATGACCAAAGAATTCCTAGGATTTGAGATGCTTGGGTATATCCCATGGATAGTCGACTCGACTACACCTTCAATCTTGGAAAAGCATGCTGAAGCCGCAATGAGCCTCATCTTTTGTCGCGACCGAAAGGCGTGGGATGAGTGGTTCCATCCTCTTGACAAGATGAAGCAATTCGTTACCGAGGATCGCAGGCTCCCCATCGGATCATGGTACATGGACGATCTCCAAAGAGAACATCTGAAAGCCTTTGGAGTGCCGGATGGATACAAGGGCGCGTCGAGATGGTATCACATGTGGATGGACAATCTCTTCGCAGAAGACGAGAAGGGTTTTGAGGACTTCCAGATCTCTCAGCCTGCGCTCTTTGTGGTTCCTCAAGAACCTGAACAATCCATGATCCAGCAACAGCAGATGCTCGCATCATGGACTCCCAATCTTCAAACTGTCAAGTTGGATGCCGGTCACTGGATACACCTAGAACGGCCAAACGAGACCAACACAGCCATCCAAAAGTTCCTAGAGACAGAATAGACTACTCAGCACGTAGCCAATCGAATGTATCGAGCAGATCAAAATTGAAATCAAGCTGCATCGGAAACTCCCAATCAAGAGTCTCCAGAGCTCCTCCGCCCGCAATGGGAGCATTGAGATTATGATCCAGAACACCTTGGATGACGGCCTTGCAGTCGGCGCAGAGATCGGCGTTTGGAGCAGGTGGTCGCACCCAGTCGAGGAACCCGATGAGAAGGCTGAGTTTCTGTATTATCGCTGACCGACTCAGTTTGGGACAGTCTGGATGTGTGCCGTGGAAAGTCGGACGGAGGAGTTCGAGGCAGAGGATGCCTCCTCCGGGAGCGGCGTAGGCCATTAACTAGACAGTCAGTTTAGTCCAACACGACAGGAAAAGACCTACCAGCCACTCAAAGTCCCGTCTAACGCCCGCAAACCGATCCTGATGTGTCCAAAACACAAGCGTAAGCGTCACCATCTCAAAACTAATGACAAGCAACCGGCTATCATCCACACGTCCAAGACGCAACAGCAATCGTTCTGCAAAAAACAGATTCTGAAGATGCTCCAGCCTAACAAGAATCCTCGCGTAAATGGTCTCTATATCAGCATCTGGATCACTCAAATCCTCGGTGCGGTAGATGAGGCTTTGGGGAAACTGGTCTACAGTTCTCTCCGCTCTGGCCTTCACCTCACTATTCCTGTCAGTAAATGCCATAACACCCAAGGCAAATAAACTTACAGAAGAGTGTTGATAGACACCTTGGAACTATTCTCAAGCGCAATCTCCAACATCTCATCCTTAATAACAGCAATCTGCACACGAGCCCGTGTAAGCGTAGCATCGTGCAACTCGCCACTTCTATTCCACCCATTCTCATCCAACGCCTGCACCGCGCGCGTCAGCGTTTCCTGATCGGCAAGCAATTCTTCGTCTCGTATATCCAGAGGAAGAGGGGTCGAGAAATAGCGACGGCCGAGAAGAGGTGGTCGTCCTGTGAATGAGACCAGGACTTTGTCGACTGTAAAGACGCGGGCGGCTATTCGACGTTTATTCTCTGTGCTCAATGTCGGGACGTAATTTGGATTGTCATATCCTGCGTGGAGTCCTAGGAAGGTCATCAAAGAGACGGTATCTGCGTGATATCGCCAGCATAACAGACCTATCGACGTCAGCATCGCCCAAGTCAGTGTCAAGTAAACATACCGGCATCTCCTGTTATCAGAGACTCAATCGTTGCTCTCCGATAACAAAGATAAAGCAACACATCATTCCCCGTAGTGAAATGTCTCGTGAGTTCAATGCAATACCCCAAACATGAGACGATATTCTGCGGATTCGACCCAGGTGACCCATCCCAATACGTCCAGATCAACCCGAGGGATTCCCAACGAATATTCGAACCCGAGAATTGATCCATCCACTCTGCTCCGCCAATATTCGCATCGTGGACAGGCCGGGCTGTATTGTTGCAAATAGCGAGTCCCATCTCTTCAAGCTGCATGTCATCTCGACTGTCAAGATGCTCACCCCAGCACACATACATCGCCTCAATCGTCCTCTTGACACAAGTAATGATCCAGTCATCAGCCCGACAATGCAACCGATGAGCCAAAACATCATCATTCAGCTTGGGGAGATTCCTAAGAACAATGAGACACATCTCCCTCAAAGGAAACGGCATCTCAATCAAACAAGCCCTAACCCTCGGCCCCCTCCTAACCCCAGCCTCAACCTCAACAGGCGGTCCATGGACAAGACTCAGACTATTACGCGTCTCCTCAAACACGGCATTGTGACTAGTGAAGCCAAGATACCCAGGTGGTGCAGACGGTGATGGTGTTGTAGAGGAGCTCGAGGGAGGTCGGAGCCGTTGCCTCTTTGCTGTCCTTGGTTCGGTTACGGTGTAGACGCATGTTTCTTTTCGCTTCCTGCATCGTGAGCACGCGGGCTGATCATGATCGCACGCAACTTTTCGTGCGCGACATGGGTCGCAGGCTTGAGGGCGTCCATTGAGACGACGAAGCAAGGGAGTATCCTCCATTTCAAGCCGACATGTTGATGATAAATCTCGGTCTCGGCTTGACTTCACTCAGGATGAACACGCTCGGCATGACAAAAACTCGGCTTCGGCTTCGGCTTCAACAGTCTCGGCTTCGGTTAGGACCCTAGAGACTGAAGCCGAACCCCACTTGGTAGCTCGGCTTACAGGGATTCATCGCACCTCTTAACCTCAGTGAGCCTTGCCGATAGCTAGGGTGCGTCACACCGGACGCCGTTAGTTCTGCATTCTGCACCGAGCTGACAAGATGTGATGGGATCATGAGAAGGGCGCGTACACGTCGTGAGTCAATGGGGCTCTGCAGGATTACAAATGTGAGATAGAGCTGAAAGTACAAATAGACGTGGATGCCTCGTCCAGATGGTAGAGATTCCAGTCCAAGACATCAATACAACACTCTACTCTACACTCTACAGAGTACATACATACATACACACATTCACCATGTCGCATCAACTCTCCTCCGAGTCTTACACCAAGACCAACGTCTCCGAGACAACACTCGTTGACACAACCAAGCCCACAACAATTCCCAAGCCAAGTCAGTTCCCCATCGCATCCTCATCACCATCACCATCTAACAAACCAACAAGACCTAGAGACACCAACCCCAAAGCGAAGTCTCAAGGAAAAGCTCAAGATGAAGCTCGAAGGATCCGTAGATCCCACAAAGAAGCCATCTGATCCTTACAAGTCATGGGAGGCTCGAGCAGGTCAGTAATCACTAGCAAAAAAAGCATGTGGACTGGAGTCGGAAGCTAACTCTGTTCAGTAGCACTCCTATGAAAGGATTAATGTGTGGTGGAAGTGTGAATTTTTAGGAATGGTTAGACATTTTTTGGGCTTACGCGTTTATAACGAGTCTCGGAGTAAATACCCCTAGTAATTGAACTTATAAGTTTGATCTTGATTGGCAATTGAAGGTCCTTGTGAACTGATGCTTACGACGTGGTAAACGTCAGCCCTACGAGCCTGTGAAGGATCATCAAGAGGCTCTTTATTCGTTGATCAAGATGTTGTAAGCGGGCATTCACTCACGCCGTGAATTGATGAGTCGAGTGCTCCGCCATTGAGCGATGCTCTTAGGCAGCTCCTCAGCCCCTCCCGTATTGCAACACTTTTACATCAAGTTCAATGCTAGTTTAGGTCTTACGATAAATAGAGCGATCCTAAATATTCCTATGTTTTGCCTAGAATCGTGCCGATGTCGGGTTGGATGATCATCACTGACTCGGCTTAACGATGAAACTCGGAGTCCTCGGTGCTCGGTGTGCTCGGTATACATGGCAGGTTGCGGTATCATAATAGCAGGAACATTAAGTAACACTCCGACCAAGAATCCATTGACTCGTATATACTACCTAGGTACTCTAGAATATTGCAGTAGCTCGTGGTTGCTTGCTAATCATATCCATATAACCATCTTCGTCGTAGACTCAAGGTGAGACTACAGGGTAGCACCAACATCAAAAGCAACACAGCACAGCATTTTGACTATCTCTCGGTAATATAAAACGTGCTCGATCATTAATTCATAAATCATTTATTATAACAATTAGCATATTATACAATTTGAGTAAAACTCTGACCTTGAACTTTTGTCATCCCATCAAGATAGCCTCACCTCCACTCACAACATCAACACAACCTTCCCCCTCTTATCCATCCTCCCACTAGCCCTCTCATAAGCCACCCTCACCTCATCAATCAAAAAAGTCTCCGCCAAAAAAGGCTTCACATACCCCATCTCCAACGCCTTTACCAACTTCCCCAATTGCATCCCAGAAGGCTCAACGATGAAAAAAACAGCCTTGACAAGCCCCTTTCCCGTCGGCGGCATCTTGGCAAAATTAAAGCTGCTAGAGTCCACAGAGATGAGACTCCCAGAGTCCGTCACAAGATCCCATGCTTGAGCTAGTGGTTTCCCGCCGACTGTGTCAATGACAATGTCAAAGGAGCGCTTGACGATGCTTAACTCTTCGTACTCGACGACCTCGTGTGCTCCTAGCGATCGAAGGAATTCGTCGTTTCGCTCTATGGAACTTGACGCGGCGATGACTTGTAGACCAGCGTAAACGGCAAGCTGGACGATATATGAACCAACTGCGCCCGATGATCCCGTCACGAGTAGAGTGCGTCCAGTCGATACCTTCGCTGCAGCGTCAAAGTCTGGCTCCGGCACACCTGCTTGAACAAATAAAGCCTGCCACGCCGTCAACGCACTAAGAGGAACAGTAACACTCTCATCCCAAGATAAATTCCTCGGCTTCAAAGCCAACTCATCTTCTTCCGCCATCGCATACTCAGCCCAAGTAGAACCTCTCTTGGTACTAACCATAGCATACACCTCATCCCCAATCTTAAACCTCCCCTCTTCATGAACCCTCTCAACTACCCCAGAAAAATCGTATCCGGGAATTCGCAGCTCATGATGGTATGACTCAGGCCAGGTGAGCTCGTCGCGAGTCACGGTCGTAGCATGGACGCGAACGAGGACCTGTCCAGGTTTCAACTCTGGAACGGGAACATCTCTTTCAAGCACCAGCGCAGAAGAAGGTGCAGGGTTAGTCGCAGAGTAGGGCTCTTGACCCTCAGAAGACTGGATCCTCACAGCTCTCATGATGACGTTTTTAATTTTGCATCTGATAAGATGATCTCTCGTGAGCGAATTTTCCAAGCCCCCATCTTTTACTAACAACCATCCAATCGAAGAAAATGTCTGTGTAACAAAGTTCAAGGGGGGTCCCACGAGTTCGAGTTCGAGTCCGGTCCCGGCAAATTTTACCATCCACAAAATCCTCCGTAGACCCCCACACTCGGTGAACTTGGAGCTTGGTAATGGATGTGGAGTCGTGGCATCCCACGGCCTCGGTCAAGGCCTTGCTTTTTTTGTGGGCTTGGCAGTAGTCGGAGAATGAGGAGGAGACACGGGAATAGAGGGTGATTATTGAAGTTTGATGATGGAGAGTTTCTCTTGATAAAAGTCAGCCTGGTAAACACACCACTTGAGAAACACCACGTAGTACCTATCTCACGACCACCTCCTCTTTTATCAGGCCTCAAACCACCTCGTCCCTCAGCGCCTGCACCTCACTGCCCTTTTCGACCTTCTCCCTCGGTAGCTCCCCGCGCGAAAGCCTCCACACCACCACGGCCGTCACAGCAATGATAGGCACGTGTGATGGCTCTACCCACCCTTGAGGGGGCACTCCTGCATGGCGCAAACCAAACCCGGGCCGCAGCCGGAGAGGCCAAATAGCAAACATACGATCCCGAGTACAAGTAGCTGAAGCTCTGCCTCTCACCTAAACTGTTGGCACTTCACCTCTAGTAGCATCACCTTCACCATGGCGTCCCTCTTCATCAATGGAAGCATCCTCACCAGGTCCGAGGCCGGCCTCGCCGACCAGCCGACGTTTGCCGAGAGCATGTTTGTAAAAGACGGCATCATCCAAGCCATCGGCACAAAAGATGAGCTCTCGGCCAAGTTCACCGGTCCCGACGTGACAGTCCAAGACCTAGCGGGGAAGACCATCCTCCCAGGTTTCATCGACGGCCACATGCACCTGCTCCTCCTAGGCCAGTCTCTTCGCAAGGTTGGACTCGAGCACTGCAAGAACCTAGACGACATCCTCGACACTTTGAGAGACTATGCCAAGTCGAACCCGGATGTGCCTAGGATTATGGCAAAGGGGTGGATGCACTCCATGACTCCCGACGGTGTCACTGCCAAGTTGCTTGATCCGATTGATTCTCGGCCTATTTATGTCGATACGAAGGATATGCACTCGACTTGGTGCAATTCGGCGGGTTTGGAAGAGATGAAGGTGGCCGACATGGCGGATCCCCCAGGTGGAATCATTGAGAGAGATGAACAGGGTAGACCATCAGGAGTGTTGAGTGAAGGCTCAGTGCTATCCATCGTATGGCCTCACCAGGCTTCAGTGGCCACAAGCGAGGACCGCATCGAGTGTATGCTGGCCGCCTTTGAAGCCTACAACAGCTCCGGATACACAGGCCTCATCGAGATGGCAATGGACGAAGCAGCATGGGAATCCCTCACCGAGCTCAAGATCCGTCACCCAGATGTATCCATGCGCATCACGGCTTACTGGATCATCAAGCCAGCCGACACAGCAGAGGAGCGAGCCCGTCAAGTCGACCGAGCCATCGAGTTAGCGGCCAAGTACAACAAGGAGAAGTCTCCTGATCTGCGCATCGCGGGTATCAAGGTCATCTGCGACGGCATCATCGACGCCTGCACATCCTACCTCTCAGAGCCATACGCAACAGCCCCATCACCACCTCCCATCTGGACCCGTGAGGATCTCGAGCCTGTGGTGAAGAAAGCTTCAGACGCAGGTCTCCAGATTGCTCTTCACGCCATCGGAGATGCAGCCATCACTATGGCGGTAGACATGCTCGAAAAGTACGGCAAGGTCGGTGGTAGACATAGGATCGAGCATCTCGAGGTGGCATCCCCTGAAGACGCAAAGCGTCTCGGCAAGCTCGGCCTCACAGCATCCATCCAACCTGTCCACGCTGACCCAGCCATCCTCCGCGCCTGGCCCCGTCTCATCGGAGACCGTTGCAAGCGAGCTTTCGCATACCGCGAGTTCGCAGACTCTGGAGCTCTCCTAGCCCTAGGCAGCGACAGCCCAACAGCGCCCTGGAACCCTCTTCACAACATCTACGTCGCCACAACCCGTCGATCAGCCCGAGAGCCAGAGTGCGAAGAGGTAGTCAACGAGAATTTCCGTCTAGGAGTTTGTGAAGCTGTCGTAGCTGGTTCAGCTGGAGCGGCAAAGAGTGTATTCCAGGATGATCGTGTAGGAAGTCTCGAGGTTGGAAAGATTGCCGATATCATCGTGGTGGATATGCAGTGGGAGGCAACTCAGCTTCTCAAGGCTGAGGTCAAGGAGACTTGGTTCGGAGGAAAGAAGGTCTGGAGTTCGAGAGTATAGAGGAGTTTGTGTGAGTTGAGTTGAAGCGAGGTGTTGGTTGGTGAAGATTAGCAAATATCCCTAAATTCAAGGGGGAATACAAAACTATCCCAAACGATGTCCATGTGTGTATACCAAGTTGATTCCCCGAGTATATCCATCTCAAGCCGTGTATTTCCATCCTCCTTAACCATCGTAGCCTCTTCCATCATCATCATCAACTTTCGGATTCTACCTCAACATCCGATCAGCTGCCAAGAAACGCCAAACTCGAACATCATCTGATACAGAGATAGCCTATTCAGGAGTCATCATTTGCTAGAGACTCTCCCACGATTCACTAGTTCTGACCCTTTATCACCGTTCTAGATACGTCTTATTCCCATCTCCATATCTCAATCTTCGCACCTTGATCTGGAGTCCGGGGGCTTGACACTTCTACCAGGGCCAAGACCACACCCCTGTTGTTCTCTCAAGTCTTCAGATACGACGGTACTTACCACAACCCCCCGCTATCTCCGCCCCCCTCCTCGTCTTATCCCCAACTTGGCGGTATCTCTTTCAAACTCCACCTTTCCCGGCTGCTATCAGTGGAACCATGCCCTTTCCCCGGATTAAGCCTCGTTTCTGGGGTTTGAACTCGTTTCCCCCCCTCATGGGTCCATTCGAACACAAAAAGGGCCGTCTCGTCGCTCATTTCTTGCCATTGGGAAGACAGGCAACCTCCTCCTCTTCAACAACATCAACTTTGACCAGACCAAACTTGAATCATGGCCGATACAAAGATGCAAGACATCGAGGTCGATAAGAAGCCCGCCATCATTGACAACGATGACGTCGAGGCAGATCTCAAAGCCGGAACCATCTCAGATCTCGACGAAGCAGAAATCTTTCTCAGAGATCATGGAATCGCCCACTCTCGCCTCCACGAGCTCATGTCTGATGAGAACGCCCTCAAGAAGCTCCGTCGAAAGGTCGATTGGACTTTGATGCCTCTTCTCTGCGGCACCTATCTCCTCCAGTACATCGACAAGCAGGCACTCGGATACTCTGCCGTCTTTGATCTCTTCACTTCTACCGGCATGACTAGCGATCAGTACAGCTGGATGGCTTCAATCTTTTACTTTGCCTACCTGGTTGCAGAATGGCCTGCTTCATACCTCGCTCAGCGTCTCCCCACCGGCACGGTGGTCAGCTCCTTCGTCATCACCTGGGGCACAATCCTCTGCCTTACAGCAGCCTGCCAAAACTTTGCCGGCCTCGCAGTCTGCCGGTTCCTCCTCGGTACCTTTGAAGCCGTCATCACCCCAGCCTTCATGCTCATCGTCTCCCAATGGTTCCGCGGTGAATCTCAACCTTCCCGAGCCGGTCTCTTCTCCTTGTGATGCTGCTTCTCTCATTAGTAACCCTTGCCAACTTGTTGGTTGCTCACCCGGCAACATTTAGCGAACAATCCTGGGGAAACAAAAACATTTACGTAAAAGAAATCATGGTCTTGTTAAACAAGGTTAGTTGAGTCCGGGGTAAACAAATCCACATCGCCACTTTGCGCAAGGATGGATGGGACCAACAGACGATGCAAACTACCGGCTCAGGGAAGCGGATGCTAGGGCCAACCTTGCTTTGACAGCTGGTTTGATCTGAAGATATCATCTTGCGTCGTGATAGACCCGGGTCTAGTCCTCGTGAGGCCATAGCTCTTGGAGTTGAATGTAACTGCAAGTCTAATATCACCGCTACTAATCCCCTATCATCTTCTGACAGCTCCGAAAGCTGAACGTTGCCACAATGGCATGTCAACCCTAGTTCTTGTCAAAGATTTGATGTTCTCTCTTGGATAAAACTACGTATCAATGAGAACTGACGCTTCTATCCCCTTGTCAAGCCCTGCAGGCAGATAGGAACCAATGGACGCATAACTTGCCCGAACATCCAAATAGCGTAGTTAGCCGGCATGCAGCAGTAAGACAGGTTGTGACGCGGTCTCAGTCATGCAGCAAGCCTCAAATCGTTTCATGACTCGTGAATACAGATACAACCTCGATGGCTGAACCCGTTCACGCCGTTTTCCCGCTGAAAGTATCGTATCGGCAACATCCACTCAACCTCGGAGGTTTACCCATCATCCCCCAACTTCCCAGTCATAGATCCATATTCACTCTTCAGTCAGACCCATCTAGACAACAAAACCCACCAGGCCATGACGATCAACCCGCCTCAACTCCACCCTCAACCCTCCACGCACCAACCCCCAGACCCATCAACACCAAGATAAGAGCCTCCAGGCCGCCATCGTGAGCCCCGACGAAGGCGGGTTTCCCGTCTTCTTTGGCATGATGCCGGGACCTTCCTATCGTTTCCCCGCGCGCCATTCGTATGATTCAAGTGGAACCATGAACAGGGGAAGAGTCTCAACTCCCGGTGGTTGATCTGTGCCCGGGCCAACTCTCGGAGTCAAGATCAAGAGCCGACATGTACCTCCTTAACAATTTTTCTCATAAATGGTGGCTGGTCTCACAGGGGAAATAGAACGGTCTTGGCGAATGAGCTTCATGGCAGATGGTCACACAGCAGCTTCAACGGCAGAACGTTGAGAATCTGGGGTAAACGTTCGTGCAAGCCCCTACCGTTCATGCAACCTTCAAGACCGAGTTTCGGAGGATGTGACTTTGTATAAAAAAAAAAACTAAATATGCTCATGAGATGCCATATGATGGAAAGCGAATGCTATACTAACAAAAACCCCTACCCAGTTGGTAATGCAACGACTCGTATGCTCTTCTATCCAGAAACGCCATGAGAATGCTCAAATCACAATACCGCGCTGTACCCATCCACGTCTTCCCTTCCACGCCCAAAGAAGCAGTCCAATACCAATCCAGACCGTGACAGTCTCTGCCCAATACGTCCCAGCATAACATCGCTGTCCGTAGCAGAAGAGATCACCCTCTCCATCTCCTGGCTCATCACTAGGGTGGTTGGCACCATTCTGATAAACTGCCGAGTACACAAGGCCCCAGAAGGTAGAGCCAAGGGCAGGCAACATGCCGATGATACCAAAGTTGGTGGCAAAGTTCTCGACACCCCAGATGATGGTGACAATCAGAGGCGTGAGACTGAAGATAGCACCGTAGCCAGCACCAACCATTCCCGAGACGAGCCAGAAACGCTCAGAGTGGTTCTGAACGAAACCCGACGCCAGGACGAGGAGACCAAACGACAAGACAGCGGCAAAGAACGCCATGAACGCAACGCGGGAGATGGCGAAGCGATCGCTGACAGCCGATCGAGCGTGTCTGACCTGAACATGCTGAGTCTGAGGTGAAGGTGCCAACAAATCCGTCAGAGTACCGATGAAAATCCTCGAAAGAGTGTTTGTGACACCAAAGATGGAAACATGCGTGGCCGCCGACGTGTGATGTCCAAGCCCTTCCGACATTGGTGGCGTCAGAGTACCAATGATGGTACCCAGATTGTTGATGAAGGCCTCGCCCGGACCTACCATCAACAGGAAGGCCAAAGCGAAGGGCCACATTGTCCTGTCAGCGAGGAATTGTCGTGTCTCGGCGTTGAGAACCCAGTTCTTCTTCCACTTCTTGTCGTCCTTTGTCGGATCAAGCAGCGACGAATTCTCCAAATCATCACCCTGTGCACTCACACCGCCATAGCTGCTGGTCCTGCCAAGCAACGAGCTTCCATCAAGCAGACCGCTCTGCTCCAACTCCTCGATAGCCTCATCGATAAGGTCGTCCTCGTCCACCACCCGCAACGTGAACGTCCCCATGATGCCCATAAAAAACAGCAGAACCGCGAGGAAAAGGAAGAAGCGGAAAACATCCAAGTCTCCCTTGGAACCATCTGGTCGCGTCTCAGTGAACAGACGACTCCCCGCTTGACTCAGCCACATGGGACTCAACCCAAAACAAGTGATGGGCGTGGCGAGCGCCAAACCTCTGTATCGACCCTTTCCAAAATTCTTTGCGCAAGATGAAACAGCGGCCATGTACAGAGCGCAGGTCGCGATGCCGATGCAGACAAAGGCAAACATCATGAGCGGAAGCGACCAGTCCCCATCCGGCCGAGGCCCACCATGGCCGCGGTACTGAAGATCCAGCTTCCTGTACACGCCCGCAGCGATGCCGTATCCCCCACCGAAGAGGACTCCTCCCGTGAGGGCCAGAGGAGCGAGACCGACGCGGTCGCATATATATCCGACGATCGAGATGGGGAGGTAGAGGGCGAGGGAACCGGCGATGGCTACAGCGTTGACCTGGAACTGGGTGTAGTGCAATCGCGACTGCAAGAGCGGCGCATACAGTGAAAAGACGACGATGGAACCACTGCAGAGAGCGCAAATGTTGGCCGAGATGAAGGAAATCAAGCGAATAGCCTGTTTCGCCTTGCGCATCCGTGTCCGATGGCCGCGCCCATCATCTGATTCCGTATCAGAGGCATAACTAGAGCTGCGCGTCGATATCTGGTCGCTATCGCGGGGGCGTGCGACGTCTTCCGAAGCTGGAGGAGGCATCTTGGGAGGTAGATTTTGGGGAGGGGATGCTATCAGTTTGCAGTGATCATGTCGGAGATGGAAGGAGAGCAGGTGACTAGACAAAAAAGACCCCGTGAGACGTTTCACTGCCGTGATTGATGAATCACGTCAGTTGGAGGTGCTCCATCGCGATCCAACGTCATGGGGGTCTTTGATGGAGCCCCCACTTGGGTTTGACCTCCGATGCCGGGCGGGCCGTTTAAACTCTATCACCAAGGGTGCAGAAAGTTTTTCTACAGTGCGTGCAGGTATGAATCATTCATCAAAGTTGTCACCAAAAAAAGAATTTGTTCCATTAAACATTCCGAACCTTATCGGCCTTGCGTCTGTCTGTTCGCGGTGTTGACGTGTTATCGGTTACCAACAAGTCGGGATAGGGCATTCCTCCCTGTTGGACTCTCAGGCACAGGATCATCCTTTATCAAGATCAACGTCTCTGATTTCCAACGGTCTAAAGGCTGAGGCGTATCCGTTGACTCGACAAAATCATCAAACGGCCTCCCCTCGGACGGCGAGTCAGACGGTTCAAACATGACGACGCCTCCGATGGTGGGTACAACCACAAAGTCGTCATCCTGAAATATCCTCGTCCTCGCGGCATGCACCGCCGAGTCTCGAAGTCGAATCGGCGCCCAGCGTGGTTCACCCGAAAAGCCGCTTCCGACAGGATGTATCGTTTGTAGGTGGAGGTCGATGCGCATGTCTCCGTCCACCGTGGATGCTGCCAGCAGCAAATCTTCATTCCAGAGGTGTGCATCCACAAACAGCAATTCCCTTCCCGTTATTAGGTGAGGCTGAGTGCACCCAACCCAGAGAAGGTCCGGCCGTGAGGATCTGTATTCGTAGTGTTTAAAGGTCTGCGCCAAGACGTTGAAAGTGACGGCACCCCAGTCACCAACTCTTCTCGCCGGCAAGCATCCGTAGCAAATACCAGGCAATGTTTGAACCTGGTTTTGACTTCGATAGATGCCCAGAGCAAAGGATCCACAATTGTCTGACTTTCTGCACGCAAATGACAATCCGAGATAACGCTCTTGATGGCAGTCTTTGTTGGCGTGTCGTCTGGGGTTTGGAATGTCTTCCGTCGCCCACCACACCGGTTGGCCATTTTCGAACTTTACCACAACAAAGCTGATCTGTGTGAAGTCTGCATTGTTTAGTGCCTGATTGCAGAAGTAGTCTGTGTACTCACTCAATATCTTACGGGAGCATGCCCATACTGCAAACACCACATTATCTTGCGTCGGATGCGGCAAGACATTGGCTACGCCTCCAAATAAGCGCTCCGACTCGGGCGGACAGGTCTGAACCTTTGTGAGATCGAGCTGTGTTGTCTTACCGCCCCAAGAAAAGACCACGATCTGTCCAGTTGAGGTCCCGATGCCTACAGTCTTTGCCTCTGTGTGTGCTGTAGCGAACGGACCTGGCAAAGAGATGGTCTTCCACTCTTTCGTAGCTAGGTTAGCAATAAATCTATCAATGTTAGCAGCACCCGGAGATAGTTCGATTGACAGAACACTGACATCTTTCGGTTGGGCTGGTTGGCTTCCCTCATCACAAGAAGTTGATCACTGATGCACACAACTCGGAATCGGGTGCCCGACATGGCACCCCCAGGAGGCAGAAACCTGTGCCTCTCTCTCGTCCGAAGGTCATCAACAATAACCCTGTCCAAACTAGGTTGCCACGCCAGCTTCTCTTTCGCATAAAGCGATGGATACCAAGAGTCGACAGGTATCGGGCCAAGCGCCGACGGCGGAGTAGATTCGCGAAAGATGCTACTGACTCCCTGATTCCACCGCATCCAAGTGTACTTGGAAAAAGGACGCTGCCACTTTTTGCGCTTCTTGACTGCCATGGAAAAGAGCTGCCTGCCAGGCGTTGTCGGGTACGTCTCCAAGAGGCCAGGGAAGAAGTTCCGACATGCTCGGGCCAAGACCGAATCCTGCGTCCATGCTGTCGCCCATGCTCTACAGACTAATCTGCAAGCCCGAAAGTCCTGAACGCTTAGACACGAAAGAATGAGGCAGATGAGCTCCGGGGGTAGATCCTGGAGACCTGAGAGCACAATGGTTGCGTCACGTATTCGGCCCCGCAGGTATAGGATATCCCAAGGCGATAGGTCCGCTAAGAAGTCGTCGATAGCCTGCTTCTTTGTGCGGCTATGGCTTGACGAGGATGGAGGTCTTTGGACAGATTGGTCGGTAGTGATCTGCATTGTGCTGGGCGTGGCTAGGGAGAGTTGAAGAGCATCGCAGTGGTTTCACGCTTGGATGCCTACAGCACATGTGCGTGCAGGAATGGTCATGTGACCAGACGCTGAAGAGAAGATCAACCTCAAGGATTCCAAAGACACGAGGAATGATGCGAGAGGATTGGTAATTATTATGTATCGGAGCCCTCATCTATATAGCCTCCGCCGCCCTAGACCACCATGACTTGATTCCATCCACATCGCACCATCCCAGCTCCAACGGGTCCTCAAACCACCACCGCCCATTCTTGCGATCGCTATCGTACTTCTTCAAACTCCCTCCATCGAATCTGTGATTCTTGACTCCAACGAGTAGAACAGCACTTCCAACACGAGGATTAAACTCTTCCGGGTCAAGGAACACCGTCAGATGCACTTGTTTGGACGTTGACGGATCGACCAGTCGGGCAGTCCTCTGCCTGTGCGGGGGCAAGTTGGATGGCTCCACGTCCGACAGAGATGATATGATGGCGAGCACGTTGCAAGACCAATTCTGCTTGTATGGGAGATGTGGGATGGATCGTAGCGTCGTGAGCTTTAGCGGTGTTTGGGGGTCATGCCAGTCGCGGGGCAGAGCGATGGGCTGTTGAGGCTTCTGCTGAGGCTTGGGCTTGGTCGGGTACGTAAGAGTCTCAAATGCCTCGAAGGCTTCCTCAGTGGCTTCTTCATCCTCATCAAAGTCAAGACCCTCGGCATGTAATGAACCCGGCTTGGCCGTCGCTTTTGGCTCCTGCGGTGATACTTCCTTCGACTCTTGGGGCGGCTGTTCGGATGTCCCTGGGTACGGTTGCGTTACAGGCTCTTGGTCCTGTCCAAGAGCCCGATACGATTCGTTCCATCCGACAGTGACAAGATCCTCGATAACGAGCGTTACCATCTTGCGATCCTCGATATTCTGCCACTCGGCATGAAAGGCCTCGCACTGAATGTACGCTCCCAAAGCAACCTCTCCCGTCTGAACAAACCGATGCATACTTGCCCCTAAAAGAGCCTGAATGCATATGACTCCATCACCAAGGAGCAGTCGTACAGCTTGCCATCGTCCAGAACGAGATACCGAAACTCGTTCAAGACCTTCGACTAGGAAAATGGACCCAGGGACACAGTAGCGCGTGCGAAGAATGTCTCGAATCACGGGAACCAGCTCGAAAATACCAGCCGAATAGGTAACGGCGGTAGGATCGAGCGTCACCGATTCGTTAGGCATGTGCGATGATGGTCCATTTGGTGCATGTTGAAGATGACGCCGTGAATCTGAAAGAAGGCGTTGGATGCATCATGAACTGGTGCAATATGCATATATCCATAATTCCCTCAAGCGGGGTCTCAAGTACCACCAAGACACCTCAACACTTTGACCTCAAACAGCTGTGTAACCTCAAAGATGGACAGTCCGTATGCACGTGAGCTTACAGTCGCCATTGGCGCTTTACAAAAGGCGGCAAAGCTCAGTCAGTCCATCGTCTCCAGCCAAGACAAGGGAGCCATCGAAAAGGAGGATCTGAGCCCAGTGACAGTCGCCGATTTCGCTGTCCAAGCTCTTCTCACAGCGACCATCAAGAATGCTTTTCCTGAAGATCATGTCGTCGGAGAAGAAGATGCTTCTGATCTTCGCAAGAACCCTGTTCTGATGGAGCGTGTGTGGGAGCTGCTGAGCCGAATCGCAAGTGACCATGACACTCCCTCGCTCTGCCAACTCCCCACAACTCGAGAGCAGATGTGCGATTTGATCGATGAGTGCGGTGCTAGTAGCCCTGGAGCATCTGGAAGAACTTGGATTTTTGATCCAATCGATGGAACAAAGACATATCTTCGTGGAGAGCTCTACGCCATCAACATGGCTCTCCTGTTGGATGGGGAGCAAGTTGCTGGTATAGTTGGAGCGCCCAATCTATCCATCGATGCAAAGGCGCCTCTACGAAACGAGAACATCGATCCCACAGGACAAGGTTGCATATTTTTTGCAGTCAAGGGACATGGCGCCTTCGTTCGTCCCCTGTCGACAGATGCGCCCCGCAGACTGGCTTCCCACGCCGTAGACCAAGATGTCCGCTTCGTCACATGCGCCAACATAGTCGACTCCGCCCTCGACGGCGTCCACGAAGTCGTCGCATCTCGCCTCAACGCCCCCTTCCCAGGTAACGACCTCGTTCCCTGGGTTCTCCGGTGGGCGGCCCTCGCAAT
Source organism: Fusarium tuaranense (assembly GCA_013363205.1). Taxonomy (NCBI): domain Eukaryota; kingdom Fungi; phylum Ascomycota; class Sordariomycetes; order Hypocreales; family Nectriaceae; genus Fusarium; species Fusarium tuaranense. The sequence continues at coordinate 2,483 of JABEEN010001922.1, read as the reverse complement.
GGGTCTCGGCAATACAACAGTATGGGTGTACAAGCGCCGAGATCGGTACGCCAAAGCATGGGATCACGCAGGAGCTATGCTGCTATTTGAGGAAGCTGGTGGAAAAATTACTGATGTTCATGGAAAGAAGATTGATCTGACGGCTGGGAGAAAGATGAGCGCAAATTTCGGGTTCGTCGCGGCGCCGGCTGACCTTCATGGACGGGTTCTCAAGACCGTGCATGAAGTGCTTCGGGAGGAAGGGAAGGAGGATTTTTTGCAGTGAAACTTGCAAGGTGGGAATTATAGAGGTCATGGATAGAAAAAGAGATGGGATACGACATGGTCACAAAAGGGGAGAAGAATGTAAGGAGCGTCTAACCCACATGAGAGTGTCACTTTGTTCATACTGGTATGGGGTCTTGCCTCTAACAGCCAACCTGCCTTGGAAGATGCGTATGCGATTCTTTTTTTCTTGGGTGATGTCCCCCGTCTCTTGTTCCGTGCCACACGGCAAAGGTCGACATCCACGCACGCTCCATGGATTCGCATCCTGGATGCGTCCAGTATAGCCTCTGACCTTATAACAACCCCCTCATCTCGATACGAAAGAACTTGGAACATGGGAAGGTTGTAAGAGCCATGAATGCAAGTCTGAAAAGTTCAGGCAGCCACAACGCTGTGTGAAGAGGCGCCCGAGATATGTGAGCCACTAGAGGTGGCATCAACCTCACAGGCACCCAAAGCTTCGAAATAGGGCTTTCCCCGATTTGTCGAGATCACGAAGAGCCTATAGTAGATCTATAAAGGTCCCCTAGTGCTGTTTATGCGAAGGCGTCCTATTGTCTTTCTGTTCGGCTGCTGTCTCGGCCTTTGCAGCCACAGAGTCACTCCTTTGTTGTCTTTGAGCCCTCATTGGGAAGAGCAATTTAATCACGACATATATTGTTCAGCATCATTACTTTCGTACCATCACCAACCCAGCTTTAACTTGCAGCCAATAGCGGCCACTCCCTCCCATGAGCTGTCTTCGTTGCGGCCCACCCTCCGTAGGACTCAAAACCTCCAAGGCCATAGTCACTATGAAAGCTTTTACACAGTATTCTAGAACTACGTAAGAAATTGATCTTTGTCGTTGGAACGCGAGATTTTTAGATCGTAGTAGCCCTAAGAAGGCTTGCGGAATGTAGTCTGCTGGTGAATCACAGTTGTCGTCCAGGAGATCGACATGATGACTTCAGCATATTCTTCGCCATTACTGTCCTCATTAATACCCGCATTAGTAATTGAGAAACGATCCTGAGACTCTCTGAGACTTAAACTTTTGACCAGCCAATGTGTTTCCAGTTACGACTGTTAGTGCGCTTCATCCTTGATCATTGTGCGTCTTCTATTACACCCTGACACATGGAGGAGAATGGGGAGTGATTAACAGAGCTCAACTAGTGCAGAGAGTTCTTATAGCTCTGGGAGAAGATTGCATTGACCCCCCATCAATTGGATCTCGGGGGTGCGTACATAGTATCTCCGTTCCGAGACAACGAACCCAGCCAGCTGTCAAGGATCTCTCTATCCACTCACAGAGCCCCTGAATCTTTCAATGTGCTGTAATTAAGGTTAAAAAGCCTTGTGTAGAGACCTTTTTGAAGTCATCCAACGCCGAGAATCGTAGATCTCTTGCAAATGTGCAAGTCCAATCATGAACTTGACAACTGGTGTGATCTGACAGGGAGGACCCGACCCTCATGCCAGAAGCTGAACGAGAAGGATTCATCCAGACTAAAATAGCCGTAAAACAAAGGTTCCTCCCTGATTATTCCCGCCATATCCCTAAAACCCTGAAACATTCGCTTAGGCAGCTGCTTTCCTCCTCGCAACGTGTTACAGCATGTCAGCCTCAGCGGAGACAAAAACAATTTACCCAGTGAGGAAGTCATTGTTGGGTCCCCCCGGAATTGTCGGGCAACGAAAGATGGATCCTTCGTGGTGATCATTGCCCCTGGCATGTTGGTGCGTGCGAGTCCGCCTTGTGTCTCAGCTGAGGACGTCACCTCATCATCACTCTCTTCTCTTCCAGTGTAGAACAGGATTCGAACGAATGGAGAGAGCCAGTAAGGGCTACTGTAAACTTATTACTGTTTCATTAAAGCAGACGTTTGATAGTCCATGAGGTTGTTCATGGCTTCCCTTCAGGCGCGCCACGATCACCATAGTCCCACTCCTGCAGAAGCTACTGCATGGCATCCTTGCAAGGCGTCCTGAGCTGACCTTCAGCCAACGAAACTAAGCCCAAAGGAATGCAGGTGAAGGGGGTTATTAAAGATGGTGGCTTGCTTTCGAACAAGAGCCGCATGCTTCCACACTTGTCATGTTGAAGGGTGTTACGGTTGCTCGAATCTCGGAAGACTAACTAGCTGCATCAATGCAATAAGGCGCCATGGGGAAGCTATTCAAGCTCATCTCCAAGGCGGGTGATATCGCTACTGCGGTGGGGGAGGAGTACC
>JABEEN010001921.1:0-10997 GCA_013363205.1 Fusarium tuaranense | reverse complement strand
AAAATAATTTTATTAAAAAAAAATCTTAATTATTTTATATTTTATAAAAATAAGAGGTTTTTTTTATATAAAAAATATTAATAACTTAATTAAGATTTTATATAAATAATAAAATAGCTTAAATTATAGCTATAATTAAAATTAAAAATATATATAATAACTATAAGTATTATAAGTATTTTTTAAATATTAATTATTATATTTAAACTATTTTTTTTAAGCTTTTTAAAAAGAAATAAAAAATTTAAAATTATTTTTATAATTAAAAAAACATATTAAGCTATATATTATCTTAGTTTATAAGCTATATTTATTTATATTAAATTATATACTTATAAGATAAACTATAACATAGCCCTTATTAAGTAGTTAATTTTAAAGGGTAGTATAAAGTTAAGGCGATTAATTAAATACAAGTTATAAGAGCATAGCTAGTTAATTCTAGGCGGTTAAGCATATTATATTTCAATTAAATAGTTATACACAATCGAACATATATCAGGTTATCTATTATTACTTAGAACCCGTCCCATCAAGCCATCTGAAAACAGATGCCAAAACCTGACATTCAAATGACAACAGTCTTGTAGGGTATGATGGAGACCTCACCAACCAGTCCAGCCTCTGCGGGCCCCTCCAGAGGTGCTCCAAGTTGTTGCAGAGTGATAGGCAAGGGCTTAGAGCCAGCCGTGAACAGATCATCCAAGCTTGTTCGAAGGTAGTTCCACATCGTTGTAGGCACGATGACCTGGACCTTGTTTTGTCCAGATTGTAGGTATGGACTAATATCGATAACTGCATCTGTGATGTCTAATGCGGGAGTACGGCGGCCGTTGACGGTGACGGTTACGGCATCCACCACCCTGGAAAAAGAGAGGTATGCTCCCAAGGATTTTGCACCAAGGCGAGAACCTCTCGGTGGCCACTGGAAAGTCGTGGTGTAGTAGCCTATGCCGGATGCATTGGCCAGGGCTGGTATTTCGCTCCACGAAATTGGTGTATCTAGCTGATGAGTCGTGTTGTACTTTACTGTGTGCTCGCTGTCGTACAAGTCCTCTGGTGCTTCCCAGTGTTCGGCTGTCAAGCTCCACTCAGATAGTTGGAAAGTCGACGGTACCGAGTCGGCATCGAGATTTACACTTCTTCCATCCGAAAGAATGGCTTTTGAAGCAGCCCCAGACCTGGAAACATGCAACGATGTAGCACCATCTTCGGTAAGTCGAGACCCTAACACGTGTGATGGTGCTTTCTCAATATGATATCGAGGTGCTTGCGTGGTTTTCTGCATCTTCTGACCGAAGGCAAGAAGCATGGTTTGGTTCCCGGCGAGGGTATAGGGGATTATCGTGGCTACCTTGGTGCGCTTGTAGACTAGGACTGGTAAGGTTTCGCCGGTCCAGGGATTGAGAAAGTAAGGTATTTCAGTGGTGGCAACAGTAATTTCCCCAGAAGAAGCTGTCAAGTCGGAATAGAGAACAGCGTAGCTGACCCCATCTATCTCACTCCAAGAGGTATAGCACGTTCCATTGCCACTCACAGCAATCTGGGGCCGTAAGCCGAGTGATCTCAACTTCTCCGCAACTTTTCCGGACCTAACACGATAGACGTTTTTGGTGCGCAGCAGATTTGATAGCTGTCGTTCAAATTTGGTCTTGTCGGCCCCATCCTTTGTAGCATAGTACTTTGGTAAGCCTCCGCTCAGGATTACCGGTAGCCCGTTTTGCGCAAATGACTCAAGAGCATCGATGGTGCTTAGGGTGACGTTCTGGGATGCCTCCACGATGAAGGCCTTCCACGCAGGACCTTCAGGAGCAAGGACCCCATTTTTCACATGAGCCTGACTCAGTTTAACGTTGTCTGCCGTTAGGTAATTCCATGACCAGCCTGGAACAGTTAACAAGTCAATCGGGATACATGGGGGGTGTAATAAGCGTACCTTCTGAGAGCAGATCTTGAGCCCCGTAAATTGTCCTAATCGTCGTCGCAGACTCCTTGTTATATATCGCCACATCTGCCTTTGCAATACTTGTCTGCAATACGTGCTGCATCCTTCCCATGTAGTTCAAAGTGCTCTGTAAGCCATGGCTCCATGCGGGCAGATGGGGTGACCAGGGTTCTGAGAAAAGATACCGAAACGGCACATGGCCTGGCCAAGTTGTGTTGTAGTATTTTCCAGAATATGACTGTCCATGAAGGACATTCTGGTTTATACCCCCGAGGAACGCACGGTTAACAGAAAAGAGAAGGGCTGGAAGGTGATACATAAGTCCAGCGCCTCTCACGGCACCCATCTCGTTTGAGATAACTCGCTTTCCGGTGAGGCGGGCTGGACCGGTGAAAGAGCGGTACGAGTCAATGTTGTCTTTGAACGAGAGGCTCTCACACTCCGGAGCATCTACCAGCGTCACGGTAGCAAGTGCGTCCATGGCAGAGCCATATGCTGGTTGAACTGATAAGTCGACTCCCAGTTCCTCGTGGACCCAGGCTGTCATGGCTGAGAGATACTGCTTGTATCCTTCGACAAGAGTTGCACGAAAGTCGTTTATATAACCGATCCCCTCATCCTCAGTGTCAAGGATGCACTTGAAGGAGCCTGGATCTGTTGCTTGGAGCCCCACAGTGTTTTGTTCGAATGCCAGTAGGGGTAGATATGGTTTGACGCTATAGCCGGCAGTTTTCTTGAATAGATCTGGCAGCGAACGAGACCAGCTCACATTGGAAGTCAGCTCAATACTATCTTCCCATGCTGGAAGATACAGGTTAACGAGGTTCATCAGAGGAAAGTTTTGGTTCATTTGGCACATACCATAGTTGCCAACTTTGGAGAGAAGATTGGGTATTCCGTCTTTCAAAATATGTTGTTTCCAGAACTTGCGAACCACGGCAGCACCTTTGGCGCTGAAATGGTCCACAGCATACGAACCATCATCAAAGATAGTGGCGTGCTTGGGTGACTCAAATGCCAGGTTCTTATGGCCAGTCAACTTCTCGTGGAATGCGAATAGTCTGTAGTGCGATCCTTTAGGAGCCTTAGGAAGTGAGAGCTTAACAAACCCGCGTTTGTCGATATGTTGGGTTTGTTCGGTCAGAGTTCCAGATTTGAGTTGATATTCATCATATGTGACATTCTGGGCTCCAGCAAGACCGCTCGCCTCGTAGGTTATGGTTCGGTTGGATTTGACAAGAGCTGAAACAAGGGCAACAAGATTGCCGGTTCCCCAGCCGGGTGCTTTGCCAGAAAAAGAGCCACTTCTAGGCACGTCCACGGTGGCCGGGACCTATGATACTCTAAGCATTCCATACTCTCGCAAATATCGGGGGCTTCATACCAAATCCCATTGCAGACCTTCGTCGTCTGGCTCAGCAGGAACTCCCTGACCTTGATTCGGCCCGAGCGCAAAGTCCATGACCAGGCCGTGTTCATCATGGACCTCAAGCGCCTTCTTGAAGAGGTGGTTGAAAGCGGGCGTGCCAAAGTTATAGATAGACCAATTCGCGCCCTTGGGCATTCGGCCGAGTTCACCGCCATACTCGTAGAAGGGGACAAACTCTAACCCACCGGCTCCAATTGAAGCTGCTGATGCGATATCGCCAGCGAGGACGTCTGCGTCGACGCTGGCGTCTGGCAGCCAGTATCTAAAACGGGGAAGAACTCGGGCAACAGGGTTAGAAAATGTGCCAGCACCGTCAGGTTGGTGAGCTTGGGTCAGAGGGCTGGCTACCAACCCCAGAAGGGCAGCAAAGATGTGTTGTCTCATGATCGAGTCACAGAAGGATGTTGCATTACTTCACATGGACATCGATTCGCCCTTTTAATCGAGATAACAGTATTTGCCCCCTACTTCCTCGGCACTGATTGTTCCGCTTCTGACTCCCCATAACCCTTGAGGTTCACATTAATTTACACAAGACAGGGTATGAACATCACATGGCTGCCATACGGGGCAAGGACGAAATGCGGGGAAACCAGGGTATCGTCCCATTCGTGCGGTATTAGACCGACGATGACATTGAGATCGACAGATAATATACGCGTATAATACGCGTATGCCATATAGGGCAATATAGGATAAAATGCGGGGAAACTAAGGTGTCGTCCTATTCGTGCGGTATTGTACTGACGATGACGTTGAGATCGATAGATAGTGTATGCGGATAATACGCGTATAGCCGACTCGAAAGAGGTAGAAGCTTTTGGTGATGTGGGGTTGACACCACCCTTCTGGAAATCCCTTGATGCACGCGGGATTAACGTATGTACTTGGCATCTATTAAACAAGATTGTGGGGTGCAGTAGCTTCGCAAACGTGGAAGTTTCACCCCTATGCCGCTACGCGTATCTCTTCCTAGTACGAGGATAGAAAAAGGATACCGCCATAAATTGTTCAACCACATCGTTGGTGATGCAGCGTTTTGGAAACCTCGGGCAATATTGACGCGAAGGATTCAGCATCGACTAATATGCGAGTCTCTTCGTCGAATGTCTCAAGCGATGACGATCCCGTGACCATAGTCTGCCTGAGCTTCCTGCACACTGGAATTTTGCCGAAAGCTTTATAGAATATCCATATATTACCAACCAACTCAACGAACATCGCTAAGCCTGCTGTCTTCGCTTGCCACACCAGCAGTGTTTGTAGACACATAATCTCCGTATTCTCCCTCCGAATTATCACGCCTGGTGCCCTGTGCTTCCAAATTACTCTGGCTCGGGCCAGGGAGTAGCGTTTGAGTATTTACACCATGTATTCATCTACAGCAACCAAACTCCTGCTTTTAGCAGCAGCAGGCTTCGCTGGGGCAGCGCTTCAAGTTGTGCCTGGTGCATCTTGGACAACCGTGCGAGCCCACCTCTCGCCTCTGTGTATCTAACTAATGATATTACAGACCAACACCGGCATGCCCATCCAGGCTCATGGTGCTGCCATCTTCAAAGAAAATGGCACCTTTTACTGGATCGGAGAGGACAAGTCAGAAGGCACTGCGTTCCAAAATGTCAACTGCTACTCATCCACGAACCTCGTTGAGTGGTCTTTCGTCAATACCCTATTGTCGCGCACTATGAGCGGTGACCTCGGCCCAGGCAGGATCGTCGAGCGACCCAAGGTCCTCTACAACAACGATACCGATAAGTACGTTATGTACTTGCACATCGATGACCATACCTACAGCGATGCCCGGGTTGGAGTGGCCGTCTCTGACTCTATCTGTGGTAATTACACCTACTCCACAAGCTGGCGGCCACTCGGGTTTGAGAGCCGGGATATTGGCCTCTTCAAGGACAACGACGGGTCTGCCTATCTCCTGACCGAGGATGTAGGTTCAAACATATATCATGCACGTTCCTAGGCTAACAATGACAGCGCAAAAACGGGCTACGAATCAACGCTCTGACAGATGACTATCTCAACGTCTCGAGTAAGGTGCATCTCTTCGACCGCCACTTTGAGTCGCCTGCTCTTTTGAAAAGAGACGGCTATTACTTTGTGTTTGGGAGCAACCTGACAGGCTGGTACCCAAATGATAACAAGTATACTTATGCCAAGTCTCTCTCCGGGCCATGGGCCGAGTGGCAGAATTTCGCACCTGAAGGCTTGCGCACATACAACAGCCAGACTTCATACGTCCTACCTCTGGGTGGTGACGCCGATGCCGTCATCTACCTAGGTGACCAGTGGGCTCGTGAAAATCTGATGCGGAGCACATATCTCTGGCTGCCGCTCGAGTTTTCGGGCACCCGCGTCACTCTCAAAAATCGCGTCAGCTGGGTGCCGCATGTCCACAATGCCAGCTGGTCACTCGCGCCCCAGGAGACAGACTACGAGGCCGAAAAAGCTGTTTTGATAGGTGGTGCTTTCGAGGTCCCATGTTCTAAGTGCAGCGGCAAGGCATATGTTGGTGGCATTGGGGGTCAAGAGAAGGGCTCAGTTGAGTTTTACGGGCTCAACAGTCAGGACAACACTCGATCAACTTTGCGGATACTTTACTCAAACCCAGACTCAAGTGAGCGGTTCGCCAACGTCACCGTCAACAACGTCAGCCAGATTGTTGCGTTTTTGCCAACTGGAGGCGAAGACGTCTGGAACAGCGCCTCTGTTCACGCCGACTTTGAATCTTGGGTTTCGAATCCTACTTTTATTCAAGGAGTCGATGACGGATTGGGGCCAAATATTGACAGAGTCTTTCTGCCGAATTACTAAATCTGATGGAGCTAGGCATAAAGGAGAATGTATAGTGGCTTTCAACTCCGATATTATTTGATAGTCAAAAAGAAAAAACACTCTAGGAATTTTCGGGTTCAAATCTTTGCAATCGTATACCGTATCAAGTCAGCAAGTTGGGTAGAGCCTATTGGTCATCATGACTCTGTCCTAATGCTGAGGATGGGATCACGATCGACCGTGTTACCCCACGTGAAGGTTTCAACATGGCTGGCGGGGCCATAGGCACCACCAGATGGAAGTTCGACAATGTTGGAGACTGTATCCTTTTCGAGGTTGTCGATCAACATGGAGGGATAACTCGACGACGAAAGTGTAACGCCAGAGTTGATGGATTTGCAGTCGACGAGGCCGATGAACGGAGAGCCACCGGTATTCCTGACGCCGTGGCCTACACTACCAAATATAGCTTTTAGGATGGTGATGGTGAATCCGCTACTAATGGGAATGCCGACCGTATTCTCGGAAAAGTAGATATTCTTGTAGAGGGCTTGCTGATGTCCATCGTGAAAGATACCATTCTAGACATGTCAGCACTGAAGCCACTTGGAGTGAGCTCGTCCAGTTGTTGGCCACAATCGCTTTACGTACCAGTCCCTTCTCCACTCGGATATTGCAAGAGTCAGAGTTGAACCGCGGCCCAACCTTACATCGGAGCGTCCGTTTCCGTCGACAGAGGGTGGCATCTTGATGTCGATGTTTGAAAGCTGTGCAACCTCGCCAACTCCCCAATAAAGGGCAGTAAAATTTAGACCTAGCTGATTAGCACTTTTCTCTTCGCTTCGTCATATCTAAGCACATCAATCTCTGTCGTGTCTAGGACCAGATTTTTCAAGCTGACGGCAAAAGAAATCTGGCCAGAGATTCCAGTCGTCGGGTCCTGACCTTGAGAGAAGATTGGCATCTAGCTCTGCATGCCAAAGTGAGGAGTATAAGTTACCGTTGATGAGCGTATCTCCGTCAAACCTGGCCACGGCTTTGATGATGGGAGGCTATGAGTGACGCGCCATGATCGGTTCCTCTCTTATTACTATGAGATCCGGGTAGTCACTCATCATACATTCAGGGGGTCTCCTATGACTATCGTATCGGTTGTCATGTTGATGGTTCGGCGAACTTCATAAGTTCCAGGAGGAATATAGACAACCTGGTTGGCTTTACAATGTCAGTCACCCAAATCCCAACAGAATCCAGTACAAGTTAAGCATACCCGCAGCTGACTAGCGAGCCATTGGCCCTTACGCTTAGCACTGCTACCGGATGACCTAGCGTCCATGGTGGCTTGAATAGCATCGCCATCATTGCCCTTGATAGCCATGTAAACTTAAAACGTGGATGCATCCTCAACGTGGGGAGCGTAGCCTCTGTAATCCCCTGTGTGGTCCATTTTCGAGTATCAGAAACCAGAAGGGTGTGGATGCGTCGGTTGTTGGAAATGTGTTCTTTATCATAGTTGAAGTCGGGATAACCGATGAAGAAGATCGTGGATGCGTCGGGTACTTAGCCAACGCCGGAGCCAGCATAGTGGCTCGGATCAGCCACGATTGGAACCTCATCGTGGACAACGACGGTACATAGAGGTCTGAATAAGCAGATGCTAGAGTTTTCATGCTCGAGCCAGCTCTAGCGCTGATGCCGTTCTTCTCATTTTCTCTCAGAGAGCAGGTAATAAAACCTTAAGTCGTATCAGTCAAGAAATGGTACTTCGTAGCAATAAGTATTTTAACGCACTGGTAATTAGTTGATTGATTGATTATCTAGCATGATTGGGAGAGGAAAGAACTTTTTAACTGTTCGTCGATATATTTCAGCTATCAAGCAGTTGATACAGTCTAGAGAACAAGGATTTCTAAACAAAAAGTGTCCGTGAATGTTCCCTTATTTTCTTCGTCTCACCATCCTTGTATTAGAAGGGTACCCCTACTTCGAAGAACGATAATCAACTTACTTACCCAGTCTACTCCGATAAAGGCAATGCAAATGTTTTGTCTCTTCGACCTTTTAGCGCCGACAACACTTCTCTAGGGCGAATCTGCTCGCCATCCCCTCAACCTCCTCTTTAGCCTTGCCTTGGAAGACCTTAGCTGTTCCCAGTCGTGATACTTGTTCATGAGAACCTCTGATGGTTCACTCCACCTGCCGGTCCAGAACCCAGACTTTGGACTCTATGAAAACAGCCTATTACCTATTTGACTGTATGAATAATACGCACTCTGCAACTAATACCCTTGCGTGGCTCATGATTCGTTAGAGAGGACCCGTATAGCAATACGCGTATTGCTGTGCCACGGTCTAGTTTGTCCTTTAGGTCCCCCATTCTTCCGTATTCGGCCTTCTAGAAATAGGCTATTCTCGGGACAATGGCACGCGAGGACGAGATGCAGGGCTCGGGCTTTCGGTGTAACTAGTATTAATGCCGAATCCCAAGCGTGAATGCGCACCAATGCCTGTCTTCTATAAGATAACTAGGATGGAGGAAGCGCAGGCTGAAAGGGCCACCTTCCTGCATTTCGCCACCACCACTCTTCGTTGACAAACAAACGCCAACACAATGAAGACGGCTAGTGTCTTATCTACGCTGTTGGGTGTAGTACGGGCGTTGAACTCGACAATCTATAACCCTATCCTCCCGGGGTTCTATCCCGACCCAAGCTGCGTGTTTGTCCCAGAGCTCAACGACACCTTTTTCTGTGCTTCTTCGAGCTTCCTGTCATTCCCCGGCATCCCGATAACTGCCAGCAAGGATCTACAGCATTGGGATCTGGTCAGCCATGCCTTCAGTCGACAAGATCAGTTGCCTGCTTTTGCCCAGCCAAACACCGAGGTTGGCGGCATATGGGCTCCAACCCTTCGTTATAGAGAAGGTCGATTCTATCTCACTACGACACACGTGCTTGAGACTCTACCAGCTGGTGATGACTCTCGCTGGATCAATTTTATCGTCACGACTACCGACCCTTATCATTCGGACAGTTGGTCAGACCCCGTGTATTTCAACATCGATGGATATGATCCGAGCCTCTTCTGGGACGACGATGACCGGGCATATCTGTCGTGGGCGACACTAGATTCTGTGAATGATAAAATCATCTGGCACGCTCCAATTGACCTCAACAGTGGCTCAATAGGCACCCGTGTCAACATTTGGAACGGCACAGGAGGCATAGCACCTGAGGGACCTCACATGTACAAAAAGGACGGCTACTATTACCTCTTAATAGCAGAGGGCGGAACAGGCAAAGGCCACATGGTCACCATAGCGCGGTCCAAGCGTATCTATGGGCCATACGAATCGAATCCGCTCAACCCCATCTTAACAAACGCCAACACGACAGAGTACTTCCAAGCCGTGGGCCATGCCGACCTGTTCCAGGATGCTAGTGGTCACTGGTGGGGGGTCGCACTCAGTATGCGACTCGGTGCCGAAATTGTTGATGGAGAACAGAAGTTTCTTTCACCAATGGGGCGTGAAACGGTTCTTTATCCTGTCACTTGGAGGGAGAATGAGTGGCCTATTTTAACTCCTGTCAGGGGCGAGATCTCGGCCTGGCCGTTGCCGTCCCAGGATGAGGCGGGTTCCAGTCCAGGAATCGGGGTCACCTCCTCGGATGAAGTCGACCTTGGTCTTGCTTCTGCCTTACCTGCCAATTTTGTTCATTATGGGCTTCCTGAAACAAGTTCCTATGACCTATCTGACAAAAATTCCTGCGGTCTTCGCTTGTTGCCGTCCCCAGGAAATCTATCATTCGCATCCAACAACTCTAAAGATGTTGGCACAACACTTCTGGCTCGGCGACAATCCCATACACTTTTTACCTTCAGCGTTGAGTTGGACTTTAGTCCTAGGAAGCCTAGCCACGAAGCCGGAGTGACTGTCTTTATGAGTGATCAAGTTCACATGGAACTGGGCATTGTTTCACTGGCCGGCAAGGAATCAACACCCCATTTCCGATTCCATGGAAGAGTAAGGGCCGGCACAGTTCAGACGACAGAAGTTGAGATTCCTCAAGAATGGCGTTCTCAGACTTTGAAGCTGGAGATCAAGGCTTTCAACACAACACACTACGCCTTCTCTGCCGGACCAGCTGCTCACGCTTCTCAGCTTAGGGCTATTGCTTACGCGCCAGCCAGGCTCATCACCCCCATCTTTAGTGGTAAGCAACGTGATTTCTGCACTCGTCACTCTTTAAGACTAACTTCATGCTCAGGTGCACTAGTGGGTGCTTATGCAACTACCAATGGACAGCCAAGTCGGACTGCACCGGCTATTTGTATTAGAAGATGGGCATACAAAGGAGACGAACAGATTCATACTTAGCTTTCGATAACATCGCTTAAAAAGGCCACTGTAAAGACTATTTCCCGCAGTCCATCAACGTGCGTTGGGGGGTGCTACCTGGTTATTCCGCAACTTAAATGGCATTTGATCGAATCCGAATTTCAGTTCGACTCACCTCAGTTACCAACGTATTGGGTGCATTTGCTTACAGGACAGTGAATGATAGGTGCTACTTGTTGAAATACATGACTTAATAAGCTTCTGGAGGTTAACCCGATTTTCGCTTTTAATACTACTTGCTTAGGCACGTATCTAATATTGCACGTTAGGCTTCGCTAGCTTTAACTAAATATATATTTCTCTTTATAATGACTTATAGTTAATAATAAGATTAGAATACTTAGTATATGTTTTGAAATTAAGTTTTATATATAGCACGATATTATATTAATTAACTAGTTCTTATCCGTAGATAATATTACGGTTATAATCTCTAA